>JAPKID020000219.1:0-14848 GCA_026931265.2 Tropidonophis doriae | reverse complement strand
ATCGAGCAATAACTTTGCAGATTGGCAGCAAAACTGGAGTATTTTCCCCCACTTTTACTTTCCCGTTGTTCTTCCCTACCTTCTTCTGAAGATGATCTAGTACTATCCTAATATTTTCTGACTAGTGTTTTATTTTCCTGATTCTCAGCTAAAAAACTAATTTGTCTTCAAGTTTCATCTTCAATTTATCGTTATAATACACAATTACTGCTCTTAGACAATTTCCTAGATTTTCTTAACTATTTTTTAACTCAGGCTAATTACAAATCAACCCAAGCAATAATCAGTGTATCTGGAAATCAGTAAAGTACTTTCATTTTCAGTGGAAGCAATTTGCACTGTATATCATTGCAATGATTTATGGGATTTCATTCAGAGAAAATATATCATATAGCTATTTTAGGACCAAGGAAGGCAGAATCCCTAGGTAAGAACTTAGTAAAACTGCTTGCAATCTGTAAATACCAATCCCCTCTAAGATCATACTAAATGCATGGATGTGTGAGTATACTTAAAACTATTTTTATTGCACTATAACCCAAATTGATATAGTTGAATGTAAATCTGTTGTGTATCCTATTCACTTGTATCTTGTGTGTGAAATACATTCATTTTCTAGTCATTAGTATCTTCAAAATATTTATTTATTTGCATGTGCCTGCTCTTTCATTTTTATAACTGTCAGCACTGAAAATATCTTGAAACCAGTTCTTTCTTGAGAAAACAGAGATAGCAATGTGTTGAATTTACTCATTGACTTCATTGTTACTATTACTACTGTTTATTTACATCGTTTCCCTCATTATGTCACTTCAATATAGATTTGTTATGGTACATTCCAATATACTTTAATATCTACATCTTTTTTTTTTAGATTCAGAAACCTTCTCTTGAATATAGGCCAATTAGCAATGTGGTTGTTCTTGGTAATGCAATTAGGATTCTTTGTATTAACATGATCTGTTTTATATAGTGAGGGACCCCTTTCAAACAAGGACACCACATAAGTAGAATTCCTGTATGTTACCATGTTAAAGGCATAATGAATAATCCATCTTGAGTAAAGCATATAATGGCTCAAATAGATGATCTCCCAAAGTAGCAGGGCCTTAATTTGAAGTTTGTGGTGTCTGTTCTTAAACTGCAATTATGTAAAGCAATCATGTAAAGAGACCCTGAATTTTTAAAATGATTCAAAAACAATTCTGGTATTCTATTTTTAAAAAAGCCAATAGATAGAGAGGGCTTTCCACTTCAAATGATGTCTATAGAGACAAATCTTGCACATCAAGAAAAGTATATACCCTAAAGTATTCATGCAGGCATGATTACATATTCCACACCTATGCCATTTCATATCTCTAATATATTGAGAGAACAGGGTACATAGGAAAAAAAGTGCTAAATTACAGTACATTTGCTTTTTAAATATATGTTAACAATAAAACAGCAAAACAGATTGTTTGAAAACAGAGTCAGTATTGTACAGTAAGTTCACATTTAATTCTTTACCATGTCTACAATTGTAACACATGCATTTTATTTCCATTATTTTATTCCATAGGACCAACATTCTTCAGAACACTGATCTACCTTTAAAACAAAACTTTCTAAGGAAAATATTAAGCATCATATATGTTTAAGAAAATTCCTTTAATTAGTATTACATGTACTCAATTACATTTACAATTTCATGCCGACTTTAACACACCTTTTGGTTAAGAATATCTACTGAAAAATAGTACCATTCGGGAAGAATACACACAGAGGATAAACTGCTACCTGTTATGATTGATTTTCATTAACTTGATGGTTGTAATGCTGTACTCTGATTATAGATGCAATTGTGAAAATACCTTTACACATCTATGAAATAATTCTAAAATTATGATTAAAAGGACTCCACATGCTGTTAAAAAAAACCCAAAAAACCACATCACTGACTATTGTTAAACACTGCCTGTGTGCCACTAGTTTTTTTAATGTATAAAGAAAAAGCAGCACATTGGTTTTTAGAAATACTTTTACAAGAAAACTTGAACTTTTTTAAAAAAAGGATGTAATATCTAGTTGAATAAGACTTCCATAACGTTTAGTTTATCTTCTACTAACACTCTAAAGTGAAATACAATCTGAAGATAATTTAACTATAGAAATTACAAAAAATAAGTTGGCAAATTTGTCCTGGATCAAGTTATTTTTGATTGGATCCCAAAAAGCTCATACATGCGTCTTTCAAGATGCAGTACTATGGAATCTTCCAATCCCAGGAGCAGCTCTTTACAGGAGCTGTAGTAAGATGGTACTACAGGGCGGACAGTAGTATGACTGCTACCATGATTGGCCCTTTGAATCCTGCTCTTTATCTTTAATGTGTCATCTTTGTAAAACATATTTTTATGTTTTTATTGTACATTTATGGGCGAGGGGAATTGATAGTTTTCTAATAGATTTTATATTTATACTGTTTCACTCAAGAAGCAGCTCTTCATGTATGTGCATACATCCACATCCACATCCACACGCATACGTCTGTCACCACAATTAGCAAAGGGACTAAATATGCTATTATGATTAAATATATTTAGCTTAATTCTATGTTGATAGACACTGATACCCTTATTTATAGAATGATTAGAAGTTGGAAAAAATATACAGAATTAAGGATTGTTCAGAAAGATGTCACTGCTGCAGCTATTCTAACTGGAATAGTGAATATATTTAAATTGAAAAGAAACATTTTGATTCTGAAAGTTGCTTAATTGGGATTATTTCAGTTAAGTAAATGGGCTGATTCAGACAGAATGCAAAACACAAGGTCTAGTATCTAACAGTAAGCCTCCAATGAACATTTCCTTATCCCTGAACAATCAGTGCAGGAACATCAATTATTTAACTGGGTCTGCACTCATTATTTGATACAGAGAAGGGAACTTTATATGGCAGGCTAAAAAGCTGGATGTTGCCATGCTGCTGTTTATATGTACATTTCTTAATTCAACAAAGGATGCACACACAGAAGCCAGCTTCAGTATATACATGGTAATTAGCTAGATCAGGGTTCAGGAGTATAAAGACTAAAAATATTTTTGGGTTCTTACAAATAATCTCATTTATAGACTGATATCTAGACAGTGTATGTATTCAGAGATAAACTTTATGTCTATAAATTATTTTATTATTTGAAAATTGCTCTGACCTTGATATTTAATTTTTCCTGTGGAATTTAGCAACATGAAGTGAACACTGAACCCCATATTTAAGATCTTCTAGTAAGGTAGAGCTAGTACACTGATGCCTGATGGCAAGATTCAACATTAGATAAAACATCTATCAAATTAATTATCTTGTAGCCAACTAATAGTTAATGTGAAAATTCTCCAAACCTCTTCCCAGCCCTGTGAACTTTTCATATACCAGCATTCTGCAACTGGAGGAGTATATGTAAGTGAATGTTATATCTGTTCTTCTAAAAGCATCTCAGCTCTTTCCCACTTTAATATGGTTAAAACTACATTAAATTAAACTAATTTACATATGTGAATACTATATTATATTGATCTGGAAGAAGCAAGTTTTGTATGGATGCAATTGTGTTGCAGTGTATGTAAGCTGAATGACAGTTTTTACTTTCTTATCTACCTATATTGACACATTTCATCCATCATGGTAAAAAAAACAACATATCAGCACATGATATGCCCAAAACTCTTTAGCTTAAATCACATTAATCACTTCATCCTCTGTTGTGAATTTAACACAAAATAACTCTTGTGCTGTTCTTGCCCATTTTAAATGTCCAATGTCTTTGGTGTTTTTCAAAGTCTGTGGATATGTGGATAATATATACACATATTTGTCTGAAAAAATCTGTCTAGATGTCAACAATTTAATATCTTTTTAAAGTTAAAAATGGTTCAGATCTATCCTTACCCTGCCATCTTTTCATCAACTTATGTAATTCTTTAGCATATGACTAAATATAAGTTAGGCACCAGGCAGTGGCCACATTCATGAAAAGGTATCTTCATACAGCCACCATTTATTTTAAACAAACACCCTGTAAGGACTACACAAAAATGGGGGTCAGGGAACTATATGTTGAAAACTCAGTGCTAATATTTTTTATAAAAGTGCAGTGCTCCATATAGTAAGAAGAAAAGTGACTACAAGTACTTAAAGTGCTAGCTTTCAATCACAATTTAGATTAGTATCCCAAACTTAAACTGTTATGGGACTTAAAGAGAATAAAAATAAAATCCAAGAGCACAAATGCTGCACATGCCATGGCAAAAGTGCTCCACATTACAATTTGCTATGTTTAAATAAATATGTAATGTCACTGTTCAGACTGCAATTATGTACACACTTACATTACAATATAATACAGATCCATAAACCATCACAGAAGACAGAAAACAAAAGTATGATGATTTATTACCTTTCTGATATCTGTGCTATTATGAAGACAGATCCCTAGCTGAAAAGTCCTTGCAGGCTGCCAAACATTAGTAAGAGACTAATGGTCTAAACTGGCTTCATCACATTGTTTGCAGAAAAGCCATTATAAGGCTATGCTGTTTAAAGAACGGTCCCATGCCTATTCCTACAAAACACTTATTTGCTTATACATTAAGGTTCTTCCTGATGACTAGACTAATGAATAGTGAATGTATCACATTACAGGTAGTCCTCAATTTAGGACCATTCATTTAGCGACCATTCAAAGTTATGACTGATCCTTGCACTTGCAACCATTGCAATACTTTGCAGGCACACAATGGTGAATCAGACACTGGCATTTACAAGAGTTACAGCATCACACGGTCCTGTGATTGCCATTTGTGATGTCCCAGCTGGTTTCCAACATCCAACATCAATGGGAAGCTGGGAGAGATGTTGCAAGTCAATTACCACATTATTTAACAACAGATTATCTGGTCCCTCTTGTGGTTATTAAGTCGAGACTACTTGCATGAATGCACTCTTACTGAACTTAATGTATTTTCATTGTGTAAAAAAAAATGAAAACACTTTCTTGTAAGCAGGTATTTTCTTTATACTTCCTGTCCTATACTCCATAAATGTATTAGAAGCTGATCCAACAAGCACAATAAATTCTATGAAGATCTTAGAGTGTCTCTTTGCTTCTACACACTTCATAATCAAAAAATTTATTCATTTCAGAAGGGTTAAATCAGGATGTTATTTCATAATGTAAAAACCAAACCAAACCAGAAGGCTTGTTATTAGAAATGCCAAGTACTATACAAAAAACATCTAGCTGCTCTATGGGCAAACAGACTGATTGTAACCGACCTATCTATTGTCTCTATAGTACCAGTTACTTGTTCAGATTTTAACAGATAAATGTAGAGTAATTAATATCTAATAATTTTTTATGTATTTTGTAACATCTCCATCCAAAATGACCACTCCCTAAACTGAACACTGTAAGAACCAACTGCAAGTAGAGTGAGTCTATAAAGACTAGTAAAATTACATCCTTAAAAATTAATTTATGCATATTTTTCAAATTGCAACAGCTTGGCTCTGCATGTCAAAATTACAGAAATAAATAAGTTTCTCGGACTTTCTCCTAAAATTTCTATTTAAGGGTTACTTTAATCATTTTTTTTCTTACACCAAACCTGCTATGCTACAAAAGGAAATATTTAAAAAGACTGAGGTTTGCTTTACAAAATGGCATGATGCACTAGTTATTTATTTGAAAATAAATACATCTTTAATATGTGAATGGTTATTGAAAATATAACACTGTGAAACTTTCACATTCTCACTAGCTTTTCTACCGAAATACATTTTTTAATGTACACATTCAGCCACTAGTGTTGCATGGGAAGGGGCTGTGCTATAGCTGAAGGTGAGGCGCATAGAGACAAGGCATTTTAATTATTTTGTTATCTTATTATATGTACTTGTCATTCTGGATATTAATTTGTGTTGACATTTTTATTATTCCCTTTGGGAACAAGCAGAATATCAGCCAAGTATAATAGTTTCTTCTAAAAATTGAAAAAAATGAGGTCATTATATTGCAGCACTGTAGCTTTGATACTTCAATGACCTTTGTAGTACAGTACTACTCTTTATAATCATCGCTCAAGCGCTCTATTTTAAAATTTAAAATTACACTGCACATTAAAGCACCCAACTGCTTTCACTCCTTTTTTTTGCAATAATTTGTTATAGAATAGTGGAATTATGTAAAATATAGCATCCTATACTGGAGTCAGATGTTATGGCTCATGATGTTTATTTCTTTTTGGTGGATAAGTTGCTATCTTCCAATGCTTAGTTGGTGGAATATTAGTTCCTTTTTAATTTTTTTTTCTGGTAAAATATATATTTCTGCACAGAAAACTGAAATCTATGATTTCTAATGGGGAAAATATTTGCAATAATGCCAATAATAGCAATGAGTGTAAATCTTTTTGTCTGCCAGAGTATTCAGTTTCTTAGAAAGATAGTTAATGAAGGGGTAGAGGGAAGATTGTTCAATTACAGTCCATCTCTAACAAAAGAGGCCCAATCTTGGTAGAGGTTTAGTAGCTATTTTATCTTGAAGTATAAACAAACATTTTCATTAAGAATTGCTGTGGGCGAGAACTTTCAGAAATGGAAATTTCCCATCTGGTAACTGAAATTGAATAATTTGTTACTGGGCAATTGCTTCTGCAGAGTATCTGTGAATTAATTTGTTTAATCTACTAAGAAGAGCATCAAGCCAACTGTATTTAAACTCAACAAAGCTTATTGTGACAAAGATTTGTGCAGCGTAAGTTAGTACTGAATGGTTACGATCCCTTTTGCAGGCTTAGTAACTCTTAGAAAAAGAGTTTGCAGGGTAAATATGCAGAAGTTACAAAGAATTGCATTGTGAATCTTCTTATATTCTGAAAAAACTTCCAGAAAGGAAATATTGTTATGCTTACAAAAGGTATATGGGATGAATGTTTTGCTTCACCTTCCCAAGCAATCTGAAAAAAATCTTCTATTAATGTAGCTTTCTATTTCCAAGTCTTTCTGTAGTTGCTTTTATCAGCCTAATGCACATCTAGAGTCAGGAAAGCCAATAATTTGGAAAGTGGGAAGACTAAATGTATTGCACATCGGGTAAAAGAACACTCTCCTTGGAAAGCCATGACTCAAGATGCAAGTATGTTCCTAGTTTCTTTTGCTTTCCACAGTAGCCTTTGCCAATATCTTGGATTAAATGGCAATGCTGTAGGGTTAACACACACTCTCTCTTCCCATTCATTTCTTTTCCATAAAGGCTGGGTTTTTATCTATGCTTAATATTACATTTAGCCTTATTTAAACTGGCAAGTTTACTAACTCCCTTTAAGAATATTCTGAAAGTTTGGAAAATTTATCCTGCCTTAAGATTTTTATCTAATGAAATCTGATCTATGTATCTTAACTATTCTGATACAAACATAGCTGTTTTGAGATGATCAATCAAGTGATAGTATAGCAAACTCTGATGCAAGAACAGCCAAGTCCAGTGTCCTATGTCCCCAATTACAGGAACAGCACTATCTTAAAACATGTTGGTAGAAGATACCTTGCAATCTTTGCAATTACTTTGATTATCTATTGATAATCAAAGTAATTGCAAAGTAATTGCACAGTATCTTTCTATTGTAATAAAAGTGTGTTGCACAGTACTGACAACCAAGCAAGATAATGAATTTTCTCTCTTTCACTAAGCCTTCTGCATTTCTGAAGCTTTTTCTTAATAGAAATTTTCTGCACTTTCCAATTGCTATATCAGACTTAAGTTATTAAATAGGGGAAACTGAATCTGACTTACATTTGTAAAATCGTATACCCTCTTTTGAAAAATAAATACTATACTTTAGTAATGTCTGAACTGAAAAATAAACAGCCTTATTTCCCAGTTCTGTGTTCTATTGTACTTAAGCACCTTGCAATACACATTAAAGAAATCTAATGTGGAAACTGCAATGAGACTATTTAACATGTACTCAGTTTACACAAAGGCAATCAGTTTACATGCAAAATGAGAGGAAAACATGTAACCTAGCAAACCTTTCTGTAAATGTCTATTTTCACTGCAAGGTTCTTCAAGTAGCAATAATTCATCAATAGTCACTTTCTACCCTAATTGAGGGTAGCAACTACTCTTTGTTAAGAGTATTAGCCATGAATTATGAGAGGGCCTTCCTGTTGGAAGCAATACTTTGTTCATGTTTTGTTTTGGTCAGTATATCCTAAACTATGCTTATGGTACTTTAATAATTCATATCATAGAGTAAGCAAATATAGCTTAATTTTTCTTTAGAACGAATCTAAGATTATCTAGATTAAGAGAACTAAAATAATAATTGTGGCCAATTATTTTCATTTTCTTTCAGGAAACCTCCACTTTCCTTCATTATAGCATCACCATATCTTTTTAATAAAGTCACTACTTCTTCTGTACTTCTAGGAGGGTTTTTTGCCACATACTCTGCTGCTCTTTCAAGAGAACTCCCTCATTCTATCTTCTTTCCCTCTGTCAATTCTATGTCTTCTATGGTATTTTCTTCACTACTTCTTTTGATCCAACTTTTCCCTCATAAAGTTTTCCCCTTCCTTCTGATTTCAAAAAAGCCTGCTGCTTTTTCTCTCCCCAAATCTTCAGTGAATTGACTGAACGCTCCTTCTTGCTAAGGCCCCCCTCTGCTGCTCAGCATGAAATATCCTGGCTCAGCCTCTGCATCATCATCACCACAGCTCAGCAAGTCAAGGCCACATTTTATCAATGAAAAAAAACCGTCTCTAAAAACAAAAACTACTGTTATCCAAGGTTGTCATATGCTTTGGTTCTGAAGCATGTTCTCTTTATCTTGGTGGCTGCTTCATTAAAATAAACATTTTTTTCTGAAATAAAGGAAATTTAAATGAGAAGCTAAATATTTAGTTTCAAAGAAATTTTCTTAAATAATTGTGTGGCTGTAACTTAATAGGAAGCCCCATCTTTCGTTTCTAAATTAACTCAGCCTGTTATGTGGAATTATTTTTCAGGTTTCATATGAAAAATATGAATACTTTCTCAAGATTTGAACTTGCATCTTTTTTAAAAAAAAAGTGAATATTTAATACAGGTATCCCTTGTTTAGTGACCACAATTAGAACTGGGAACTCAGTCATTAAGCAAAGTAATTCCCAAGTGAAAGTGCAACTGTGTTTATGATCTTACTTCAGCTTTCCTTTGCTTTACAGACTTGCAAAGGTAATAAATGTGGGGATTGGTCATGAAGTTATTTTTTTCATCACGGTCTTAACCGCAAATGGGCACTAAACACGGCAATCACTAAATGAGGACTATCTATGTATGAAATTATTTTTTTAAAGGGCATATATTATTACTGAAGGAGTTAATGTCTAGAGTTCATCTTCTCGTAGAAATCCCAGCTAGATGTTTGAAAGGATTAGGTGTTTTATTATTAAACTAATATTAAATTAGTTTGTGGCTAAAGCTTAAGATTCAGACATCTGTAAGAAAAGTTGTAGCATTTCTGAATTTCTAAAATTTCTATAAAATTATGGTCCTCATATATTACTAAACAACTCACAACATCCTTTTCTCTTGGCCAAAATGACTGAGACTGTCAGGAGTTGCATTCAGCAGCATCTGAAAGGCACTAGGTAACTCACTTTGCTTTAAGCAATGATTTACAAGATTGACTCATCAATATTCCATGTACTTCTTCCTCACTTCTTTCGCTCCTTGGTTTGGTTTTGGAAAATTACATTTAATTTTTTACCTGATCCAGTAAGATACAATCTCATATCTCCAAACCAAGCTCATACTTTTTGCCAGAAATAAGAATTTTGAATAATCAAACTGCAATATGATAGAATACTAGTATACATACAGGCTTTTTACTAACCCTTTTTACTATAACCCTTTTTACTAACAATATTAAGCAAATTAATCAAAGAGAAACCAAATAGCATCCCACTGAATTTTTAAACTTAATCCAAGATGGCTTTTTTCCAGTCATTATGGACAAAATCAGTAATGGGAATTGTGAGCCAAGATATCTGAGTGTATCATCAGGTTGCCTAGTGTAGTCTAAATCATGATTTGAAAGACAGGGAATATTGACTAGATCTACAATACACTAAGTCATGATTTATTTTCACCATAACCTATTGAATATGCCATAATGCACAGGATCAAAGAATGCTAAGCTATATCATAATTTATAAACCATAATGACTCACTACATAATCATACTAAGTCAAAATCAAACAAACCACATTATGAATTATTGGAAGGAAGAAACCTGCCCATGATTATATTTGAATCACACTTATCTTCTAGCTAAGAGCACTTCAGCTAAAAAGAATAGTGAGCTAGCAAAATCAAACTGTTGCTAGATGGGAATCTTTTCAGTTCTGAAAATAGAAATTTGGCATACAGAACCCTCCCCCGCCATGATTTCTAGTCTAATATATTGTACATAGCATATTTCTTTTTATAATTTTGAATGCATTTATAAAATAGAGATGATGGTGAAAATTATGAAATGAAAAAAAACAATTTCATTTAATAGTATCAATAGAATTATAATAGCTTTTTAAGTTATGCTTTGGGGTGTGGAAGGGTACATTATTTACAATATGGTCATACACATTGCTTCCTACCAACTTGCCTAGCTGCCACAAACATCTAGATCCCCAAAATAATATTTTTAGTAAAGGGATTCTACAGCAACATTGCAAAAGATATGACAGAGATATTTAACCAAAAACTATACAGGCTGCAGGAATCTTTAAAAATACAAAGTATTTAAGTTTCAGCAATGTTGCTAATGTAATTCTACTAATCAGCAGAAAATATGAAAAACATTTAAATGTTACATCCTATGTACATAACCAGTCATAAAAGTATGATGGGACAATACAGAATTACATTCATTTATCCAAATTGATGGTTTATAATGAAGTTAATTAATAGCCCTGAACTATGCTAATTATTTTGTGTGTGTGGGGAAATACAACTGTACTACCAAGGACACACTGACATAATCATGTATAATTCCCATTCCAAATGGATATTTAAAGAGGGGTATTTTATTCTCTTTTGGCGGATTATATTTATTTCAAATAAATTTCAGGATAATTTAATTCTGCAATTAAAGCATTAAAGAAATTGTTTTATCCATCATTATATGCAAAATAAACTGATGTTTTAGAAACTGAAGGCAGCTGAAAGTTCAGCAGGACTGTTTCAAAGACTTTCCACACAGCCATTTTGCTTTGTCTTATAAGCAATAAGAGCTGCTTCAATATTTTGTGGAGATACTTTGACAGGGCACTTGGTGAAGCCTTCAAATGCTTCGTATAATGTCAAATATTCAATCTTTATACTGCCCTTTCTATTTTAAGACCACTTTTATTTTTTCCTGCTATTGTATTTTTCAGTTCCACTGAGACTATGGACTCCATGTTTTGTACCAAAATCCAATCGTATTTTAAAAGCATATCAAAGTCTCAAACAACAAACCACATAGCTCAGAGAACTAAATTTCATAGTTTTGTTTAATAGCAGTTGTTTCAAACATGCCTTTTTGAAACTAAAGGATATGAACTTCGTGAAAATTTCTTGGGTGTGTGTGCATGTATGCATATATATACATATACATATGTATATACACACAACACATTTATAATACAGTCAACAATGTTTGTACAAAGAAATGTATTAAGGCTTCTGACCAAGTTCACACTGTCCTTTGCTAGATGCAGGCAGGTATAATGACACATACAGATCAAATTGGCTATTAATGCTGGGTACTGATACAACTACAAAAACATGCATGAATAGGTATATGGAGGACCAGCTAACAGTGATTTTAATGATTGGAAAAAGGGATGCTATGACTAAAACAACAATAAGGATGCCTTGTAATTTTCCTATTTTTGGAACTGAGCAAGTATCTGGACAAAGATTGTTCAAGCCGGTCTGTTTACTAAGCCCTCTCAGACAAAATAAAAAATTAATGGGCATATTTTACAGATAAATTGAGTTAAAATTATATAGGAGAATTATTCTAAGTATAATTAATGTATGAATTGCAAATCTACATATTTATAAGGCATAAGTTCACTTTTATAAGTGAAATAACATAGGGTTTAAGATTGCAGTTTTCACAAATTTCTTTGTGGAAAAAGTTAATAAATTATGTTATTTCCCATCTTGAACAATCTTCGTCAGAGCAGACTTTAACAACGGCAAAAAAGGAAGTCAAGGGACATAGGTTGTCTTCTGTTAGCTTATGATGTAATTGTTCCTTGTTTATTAGGAAAAGGAATTAATAGTATTTCCTATTTACCTGATGCTGAAGGTGAAACTATTATTGCATAAAATAAAATAATTGAATGACATTTAAAAAAAAACATGAAGAAAAAGCTATGTTAACACTAGCAACAATTGTGTGCACTATTAAGGTGAAATAACATCTACAAAGCACTGATATATTTGCTTCCCATATATATGAATCTAAATAGTTCATAACCTAATGAACCTAAATAGTTCATATATAATCTAAATAATCCTTCTGCAAATTTTTCATTTTCTGATAGTTGAATTTATGCTATGGAAATTTTCATATAATAATACCAGTAGTCTGTCATAATAGCCTTTAGATTATGTTATGTTTTAAATTTGGGGGAAAGGCTACATTATATGAAGTACAGTCATACACATTGCCTCTTACTAACTTACTTGGCTGCCACAAAAATCTAGATCCCTAAAATAATTCTTTTAGGCAGAGAGAAATTATGCAGCAACAGTTTAAAAGATAAGACAGAGTTATTTAACAAATAACTATATAGGCTGCAGGAATCTTTAAAAATACGTTGAAGTATTTGAGTTTCAGGAATGTTGATTATGTAAATCCGGAGAGAGCAGGACTCAACAATTCTAAAAAAATACATGCCCTTGATGTCTCATAATTCATTGTAGTGTAGTGCCTATTCTTCTTGATCATGTCCATGTAATTTGACCTAGTCCTTGTAACAAATCACTGACAGACATGCATGCAGAAGACCATTTTATACTATACTGAAACACACTGTACCAGACCAGTATCAGAAATGTGCTTCTATTATTTTTAAAATATAAAGTGCATCATTATGAAATCACAAAACCGACAGACTTTCTGTCTGGACCATACAGTTTTAAAAGAGAGGTCAGGGCTTTAACATAAAATAATTCAAGAGGTACAAATTGATTATATCCACCCTGCCCTCCTAGAATTGTTTTTGGCCACGCTTTTTTAGTGCAAATAAGCTAGAGTTTGTTTTTTTCTCAAGTTTAAGGGATATGGCATATTTGGGATGCAAAGAAAATTTCTTTACATCATAACAGATCCTTCTGCAAGCTTTTAACATGTTATTGCCACTTTCCAAAGAAGTGCATGTACTGTCAGATGTAAAGAGAAACTTTTTCCCAATTGACCATTTCAACTATTACCAATATAAATTGGATCACATAATCCTTGGGTTTAAAGATATAAACACATCCAGTTATGTCCAATAATAACATTAATATATATGCATATATTGGATATATACATGTATGTATATATATATATGTATGTGTATATATATATATACACACACACACATACATACATATATATATATATAAATTTTAAGGCTCATGTGTAATCCCTCTCAGATGCTCACATCTGTGTTTAAGTCATTAGTTGATTTGAAAAACATGGCAATGTGTGCCTATATACAGATGAAAGAAGAACTTATTTAGTGGCACAGGAATACACAAATTTGGGATGGGGGAAGACAGCAATATAAACAGGGACTGCTGACTATCTGGCTCAATACAAAAACAAGATAAAGTAGTGCAAACTTGTATAGGCCAGTATATTAACTAATGTATATTTTTACTGTAGTGATAAATAACATTTTATCTATTTGCTAAACAAAAGCTGCAGAAGAAATGTATTCTTCAAACACCAAAAATACAACATTAATATGTTTGTTTCTATTAAAGGTAAAGTTTCCATAAAAATGAATCAATTGGTGAAAGTTTTTTTAAAAACAAAACCTGTTATATATGATGAAATAGGAAAAATAGAAAGGCAAGAGATGGGAAAATGTGAGCATCAGGAATTCATACATTCATGGATTCCATGTTCTATAACTGGACGTTACTAATCCTACAAGCATTGGGATGTGCATCAGCAATTCAGCAGAATGATAATTTAGACTTAGACAATTTACTACAAATCTGCTATCAAATTAACACTAGCACATTAGACCTCTAATTTTCCACCTTAGAACATATACTTTCATGCCAGTATTTACTTAGAATCTATCATGACTTGCTCTGGCCCACAAGACCATTAAGTAATTGAAAAATTAAAACTAGTTTTGAGTTTGAAATTACCAGTATTAGTCATTTCTGAAACAGCCAAATATTCATTAAGTCAACTTTCCAAATATTGGGTAAATCACCTAAAACAGTGACATTAATTTTCTTTTCCTTTGTCATAACTAGAGTACACATTTCTAAAGTTCCTTTGATGATTTTGGTGCAATGTTTTTCTTTTCTTTCTAAACAAAAGCATTTAGCCAACTTTTCAACCAAATTAAATGCAAGGCTATGATCTCCACTTTTACGAACAATACTTGAGAAAGGAGGTCACAGCATAGTTTTAAAATGGTGCTGAAATGGAAATATCAAGAAGAATACAACTGAAACTCATGCTCCTTGGCTATTAGAGGGCCTGGATATGAAAAAGAAATGACTATTGAGACTGAACTAACCAATCTAGTTCTTTTA
>JAPKID020000218.1:0-20301 GCA_026931265.2 Tropidonophis doriae | reverse complement strand
CACTGCAATAGACACTTGTTACTTAGAAATCTATAAAACAAATGAATTGGATTTCCTGTTTTAATTTTATAATCTTGAAGCTATCAAAATATATAATGAAAAATGATTAGCAAAAAGAAAAATCACTGTTCCATACATAGAAATAAGACCCACCAGCTTCAATGAAGTTATTGATATGTTCAGAATAAAATCTGATTTTTCCATGTACTTTTTATGTTATATATTTATCCCTATGGAAATATAGTGAAATATAATTAATTGATGCATTAATGTATTAGACTAAACATGTTAAAGACTGTTTTATTTATTTAGGTCTATGCAATCAATAGTGCTGGTGCAGGACCAAAGATTCAGCTTAAAATAACAACAGATATTAAAGGTAAACTATTATAAATAATAAAGCCAGTGACTGCAGAAATATAACATCAGCTTGTTTTCATTTGGTTTTTCATACACTATTTAATAAACATATATCATATATGCAAGTTATCAAAATAAAGTTAGATCTTACACAAATGGCATAATACTGAATTGAGTAATTTGTTATAAATTGAATTCAAATAATAATAGAGATTAAAATAACTTGAAACCTGTTTTGGCAATAAGACTATAGGTAGCCCTATACATTTTGTACGTAAATAGTGTTGTGAATGTGATTCATGTTTTCCAGTTTCTTGTGAAACATAACTCAGCTTTATTTGCACAATCTCTACTATAGTAATATAATTCAATAATAATTTCAGTTATTCAAAGATAAATAAGCACAATTTATTTATAAATAAATAAGTTTATTTATTTATAGATAAAAAGATAAATAAGCACAAAAGACTAGAAGTGCTTTGATAGCAAAACAGATAGTTACTGTTTTACAATTTGCAAATTATCTCTATTGGTAGGATCATAAAATGTCTATGATTCCATTCAATAGTACTTATTTGTTTGTTTATTAAATTTATTTGCCACTTATCTCGCTGTGGGGCTACCCTAGGCAATTTACAACAATAAAAATGGAGAAATGAAAAGAATTGTAAGCATAACAGTACTAAAGTAATGGAATAAAATAAACAATTAAAAAGAAAAAAATGAGAATACAGCATTGTGAGAATAAAAGATCAGGGGGTGTGAATGGAAAGCGAGGTGGGGACATGTGGTTTGCTATAAATCTAGCAGCTTCTTCTGGTGGGATAGTTATCTGAATAGTAACTTTGAAATATTCATTGTGAGCACATGTAACTGTAAAGCATTGTAGCATTTATTTGTCTCAAAACAGAACCACCAAGACCTAGTAAAAAGCCAGCAGCAGTTTATGATACTAGTGGAATATTACTTGCCACAGCCACTACAATTACTATTCATATGCCAGTTTGCTACTATAATGATGATCATGGGCCTATTAAGAAAATACAAATTCTTGTTGCAGAAGCAGGAGGTACGGATTGTTTTCTTCTTAAAAGGAATTTATGAATCTTCTTTCTATTTCTACCTTTTCTTAACCTCTATGTGTCTTACTTGCTCATGGAGATTTCTGAATTTTGGTGATTCACAGAAGATATATTACTTGAATGAGCAGAAGAATTGAGCTGAAAAACTAGCAACAGAGAAAACAAATCTTCCTGCCATTGGCTTTACTCCACTTTTTAAACTCAATATAGAAATTTACAGCACTTTGTTATATTAGGTCATCTAAAACATGGGCTATTATATTTAATCAAATAGTAGCCTTGTACTCATTTACTAATGAAAAATCTGATGTTGGATAACCATTTGTCTGAAGTGATGTAGGGTTTCCTGCATAGGCAAGGGGTTGGACTAGAAGACTTTCAAGGTCCCTTCCAACTCTGTTATTTTAAATATTCTTTTCAAATTAATTGTCTGAGTAAATGCATTTAGTATTGCACTATAAATAAATTAAATGTGGACATGGTGGTATGAGAATCATACCAAGTTATTCCAACTTTGTGATAAGCGCTTTCAATATTTTTTTTTCATCACAATTCTTGGTGTTATTTGGAGTCATATGTTATCCTTTTTATTTAGGAATGGAGATAAAGTATTTAAAGGTAGTTATGCATACATAAAATTACAATTCTTTTTGATTCTTTAACAAATATTGTATACCTTAAAGCAGGGCTGTCAAACTCCCAACCCATGGGCCAGATATGTCACTCAGTAGTCACACCTATGCCCATTTAGCAAAGGGAGGGGAATCCCAATAAGTCATGTGACGATGCTGTGGTAATGTGAGTTTGACACCCCTGCCTTAAAGACTAATATATTTGTATGCTTTTGTATGCTGCACTGTAATTTATCAGATGCATTACCTTAAAAGACAAATAAATGCATAAATAGAACTGGTGAATAATAAAATAAAAGAACAAACAGGAATTATTACCTATATATCACTTCTCTTTTTTGGGAATTCAGTTCAGAATGATGACAATATCACCAAGTGGTATGATGCATACTTTAATAAAGCAAGACCTTATTTGGTAAATGAAGGCTTTCCAAATCCACCATGTATTAAAGGGGGTGAAGGAGTGAGCACCAAAGAGGATATTTATGTAATAGGGGCTGATAGCACTTGTATGATACCAGGAAGTGAAGAAAAAATTTGCAATGGACCACTGAAACCCAAAAACCAATATGTGTAAGTATTATTTATTTTATACCATTCATCTCACCTGAGTGACTCTGGGCAATTTACAATAAAATATGATTTGCATTTTTGGAAGAATTTGCAGAGGTGAGAAAATTGACTTGTTTAATTAAGGAAAAGATATATCTATATTTATTAAGAATTGGAAACTCTTTAGAAATTTTGGCTAAAAATGCAAAAAAAAATGTTAAATAGTGATATGGATATGATTAGAATACAGAAAGATGTCAGCCATAATGTAACCTTTGAGAGAGAATATAAAATGTAAATATATTTAGAACTGCTGTAAATATTGGAAACCACTGCTTTATATCTTTCTCTTTTTCTCTTTAGTATTTTCCTTTCCTTTCTTTTTTATTTACTTATCACTTTACTTTTTCTTTATTTAAATTTGTGCTGTTTTTACTTTGTAAAATATGTGATAAAAATTAGTTTGAAAATATGCAGGATTTTTCATCAGCTTGAAAGGTTTGGAGCATGTGGGGATGGATATTCACACAGAAATGGTTGGTATCTTCTTAAAACAGACCTATATTTTCCTGGAATTTCATTGTTACCCTTACAGCTGCAATGCAGTTTAAGAAAAAGACACACCTGAATTGCCAGCAATTGCCAGTATGGATCTGCAAAGCATGTCACAATCTGCAAGGATAGTGTCTTTAATTTATGTATACAATTTATATCCTGTATACTTAGAAAGTAAGCTTGCATGTGTACGTGTGTATAATGTTATGTATTTGCTGTTTATAGATTTAAGTTCAGAGCAACAAATATCAGAGGTCAATATACGGATTCAGACTATTCAGAGCCCATCAAAACTTTAGGTAAGGAATGCTTCATCACAAATGTCTATTTATTAGAAAGGTACAAATCATTTTGAAAACTTCCTAGCGAACCTGTATCCCTGTTGTTATAAAGATAACCCCTTCGCACCAAAGGTACAGGGCTACATTGACCATTGACTTTCACATCTCCTGTTTCTTTTGACCACTCTGCCTATATATGTAATCTCATTTGAGTTCCTCTAGGGCAGTGACCCCCAACTTTTTGGGCACCAGGGACCAGTTCCATGGAGAAAGGTTTTTCTGTGGACCGGAGGGGGCAGGGCTTTGTGTGCTGCTTGCATCCTGCGGATGAGGCTTTGTTTGTTTGCATGGCCCAGTTGCTGGCATGCTATGGACAAACCAGGGGTTGGGGACCCCTGCTCTAGGGGTCACTTACATTTTTTTTGCCATTCGTGCCATTTAATAAGATACTTCATTCATTTTTAGGCTGTAAAAATTATTGGTAAGAAGTAGTTCTTGGAAAAGCTAGCAACTTTATTGGTGCACCTATTAGTACTGATCGTTGCAACAATGACTATGTGCAGCAATGATCAGGATGTAATTGTAATAACTAGTGTATGATTTCAAATAATAGTTTGGAGTTTAAATCCTAATATACCACCAACTTTACATTACAGGTGATGGGCTGTCTGAAAGAGCTGTAGAAATAATACTTGCAGTTACTTTATGTATACTCTCTATTGTTCTCCTTGTGGCTGTAATTTATGCATTTGCAAGGTAAGTACATATCTAGATACAAGAGATGTTTTTTTGTTGTTGTAGAGGTAGAATTACTTTTTAATTGAAATAAATTATATGTTTAAATTCAGTGACAAATAAATATGTGTTGTTATAATTTTATATCCAGCAAGGAATACATTATAACAAAAGGTCATAAACTTTATTCAACAATTTATAATCATTGTACAGAAACCTTATAGCAAACAGAATTAAAGACTAGCGTGACTGAGGTCTAATGTATGATGTGGGTCGTGCACATAGCATTATGGGTGTGGCAACCCAAGCATGACCCCTCCTCTTGCGCTCTCCCGCTTTTGGCATGGGAGCCAAAAAAGGTTAGACACCACTGACCTATACCATAGTTTCCATATTTCAAGGACTTTGTAAATTGAAGTGCGATACTATGCAAAATCACCTGGAATGAGTTGCATTAAAATCCATTCTTTATCATTATGCACTGGAGAACATGTTTCAGAAATGCTCCAGTGAGATTGAGGTTTATGAATAACATTAAATATTGCATCTTATTTAATATACTTAGAATTCGTCAAAAGCAAAAAGAAGGGGGAACATATTCTCCACGGGATGCAGAAATTATTGACACTAAATTTAAACTGGACCAGTTGATCACAGTGGCAGACCTGGATATGAAGGATGAAAGATTTACACGGTAAGCAAACTCTTTAGGCAAAACAGTAGTTCTGGAGGTCTGAAGCCATGACCCTATTGTGACCTTTAACTTGTTTAGAAGTATTTGTGGTATTCTTATTTGCACAGGTCACAAAGATCCTCTTTCAAAGGGTGACCTCCAGACACTTCTCTCAGGAATTTAGATAATCATTTGGTCTTCCCCATGTTGGGATAAGAGAGAAGGGTGCCTTTATGTATCATGCATTGCTATTACACATTATATCCCTAACCCTGTAGAAATGTAAAGGCACTAATAATGCTCTGTTAGAATGGCCTCAAAGTAATGCAATAACATATTGCTCTCTGCTATCTGATAGTATCTCTAAAATCCGTCAGCAATCAAGTTCAAGCTATAGCATGGTACACAGATTCTGGATTTGTTTCAGGAGATCTGAATTCATGAATGGTCATAATTTGACCGAATGGTTTATTTCAATCTAATGTTTTTCATCAGATTCTTCTGAGATTCAAGTAGAAAAATGAAGGAAGGAAGAAAATTAGGTGGCTAGATTATAACATCTGGGGGAAAATATACTTTTATTTATAAAAATTATGTCAAAATATTTTACATTACTCTTCAAAAGTGTTTCTGCAGCAACTTCTATTGAATATTTTTTTTCCACTAATTCTAATGTGGAAGGAAAATACTGGGTATGTTAATGTATTTTCACTTAACTTAGTGAGATATTGCTGCTGTTTTGACCTAGGCTTCTTGATACAGTAAAACACACACGATTAAGTCCAAAAACCCTCTTTTATTGCAAAGGCTGTGAATTATATTCATTCACAGCCCATAATGAGTTCCAAATAGTAGTAAAGAGTTCTACAGCTGTCTGCCAAAGTCCTTCGAGATAAGGCTGATGGGGACCCACCTTTATCTTCTTTGAAAACACTGCCAAAGACTTAATTGGCAATTAGCTTGGCAAGGCGCAAAGAGTCCAAACGTATTTTCAGAAGGTAAATTGATCAGCATGAACCAAGTTGCTTCCTGAAAAGGCTCATGTGCCTTTGCTCCTCTTTTATGTCCTATGGGAGGGGCCAATCACCTCCAAACCTTACTCCCAAGTCATCCCTTCTGTTTTAACTGTTCTTGTCTTCTGGAAGCTCTGCGCACATGCGCACTGGAAACTGTCCTCATTGCTGTTCAACTTTGAAGGCAGCACATAACTCCCAGATGGTCCTAGCCCCCACTTTGCCTTTGATGCAGAGCCCTTGGACTCCAGGACTGGCCTATGTTCCTCCCCAACCTCCTTGCTTCCAACTCTACTGTGAGTTCTGCAGGCCACCAGCTGACTACAATAGCTGTTATCATTTGCAAGATTTGTGACAGAACACAAAAAAAATCATACAATTAGGTGATCATCCAAGATTTTGGCAAGTTAGACTTTATGAATTTACTCTTATATAATTTGGGAATTTTATATATACCTGAGAAAGAAGAGACAAGAAATTATGCCAGGATGACTACTGATGCTACAGTACATTGCCATGCTTTACGTGACGGCTCCCAAAACCTTTCCTGCTGGTATCGTTGTCCATGTAAAGAGACTGTGCAAGTATTTGACCAGCAAATACTTTGACTATGTTTTTAATATGACCATGTTATATATTGCAATATTAAAGAAGATTAATGTGGAAATTTCATTAAATATTTTTTCCAAAAATTCTCTTTATTGATTTATTAGACAAATTTACATGGCTGCCCATTCTAAGTAGAATGGTGATACTCGGTTTCTCTGATAATAACACCCAGTCTTATTTTCTTTTGGGCTCCAAAATGAGCACTAGGCTTATTTTGGGAGATGTCTTTTCTTTTCCTGTGTACTTCTTCTGCTTCCTTGTGGTTGGGCGGGAGGCAGTATGGCATGTTAGTGCTGCCACCGCAAGGCAGGGGGTGGAGCTGCCCCACACACTGGCTTACATCAGGGCTCCTGCAACCAGGCCATCCAGAACCCAACACCTGCCCCACCTCACTGCCATGACACCAACACATTGCTTGGTCCCCTGTTCCATTTTCGCTGTGTCAGAAAAAATGGGCTTGTAGCCATGCGAGGTCCTGTTATGTGAGTGCAAGACAGGTGTCGGGGCATAGGTGGCCTGGCTGCGGGGCACCTGAGGTAAGCCAGTGTCAGGCGTGTGGGCAACTCCACTCTCACTTCATGACCGCAGCACCACAAGTACCCAGATGGAATGGGCAGGTGCTGACTGCTCAGACACTTAAGCAGGGCTTATTTTGTTGGTAGGGCTTATATTAGGTGTGCACACAAAAATATGGTAGGGCTTATTTTCAGGATTGGTCTTATTTTTGGGAAAACACGTTAACTCCTATTAAAATGAAGAAATGTAAATTCACAACTGTAACTTGTAAATTAGCAGTCTTCATGTTACCATTCCTGAAAAAATGCATAAATTTAAAAGATGAATTTACAGAAAAACTGATTATTTAGCTAATTTGAAAATAAAGAAATTTTTTTTGAATACATGAATGCCCCATCATGATAAGTAATCACTAAAATGCTTGACATTTTAACCAATGCATTAATGACCGGGATCTTCCCCCAGGCAATAGGAACACGAAATTAAAGCAGCCCTATTACTGGATTTATTGTTTGATCTGTAAAGATTAATAGTATATTTATAGACATGGAAATACATTAAGTTGCATATTATTATCATTAATAATATAGAGATTGTTTTGCATCATACTTTGATGGTTTTCATCCTTTGTGCATTGCCCAGTAACACATTGTAAAGTCGATGGATATGAATAAATAAATAGATGGCTTGTTTATAAACAAATAGTCAACAACAGAAAACTTTCATTTTAGTAGGCCCTTTTAGCGCTGTGAGTTTTATACTTAATTTCTATCTCAATGATGCATATTATCATGAACAACTGTTCATTTGAATAACAAAGCTGGTTTCTATCTGAGTACTTATTTACAAGTGGGTTTTCTTTCCAGATATTCCTCTTTTTTCTTTAGACGCAAGGAGATATTTATCATCCAGTAAGTCACTGCATGGCTGAAGATTCAATGTGTGGTTTCCAGTGTGATGTGTTCACTTGTGTGAGCTTAGGTTATGCTGATTTTTATTTGAAATAATACTTATCTTAGCACATCAGATTAATTTTGTATCAGTTCGCTAGTGATGACATTGGTTTTCGTATCTTGCAGAGACAATGCAGGGTTTTTCCTGATGACATAAAAAAATCAATTTAATCATTATTAGTGCTCTAATAGCATATGCATGATTTAGCATAATATCCTATATCTCCCTCCTCACCCACTCTTCCCCAAGATATGGTGTTTGGTACCCTGCCTTGGATAAATCCATTTGCTGTTTTATAACTACAACAATTGAAAGCATATAATGCAACAAAAAGAGCCTTCAGGAAATAAATAGTATATGTCAAAGGCTCACACGATGACCAAAAATAAGTATGAGTGAGGAGGAAGCATTGTTTGTATGTATTGTTGTTGTTGTTGTTGTTAAAGCACTATAAACAAAATCACATAGTGGAGACTCAGACATATCCTGAAGCAATAATTAATTTGTTGTGATATGTGAAAATATCATCTAAAGAGGCCATCAAAGTAGATCCCAAATGCTTTATTTCTACTGAAGTTATAGAAAAATTGGATCAAACATGATATATAATATATTTCAAGTTTAGCAAACCTGGATTGACCAGTGACTAAAGCATCTTTTAGTTTAATTCTCATTTACTCCAATTTTCCTATTAGAAATAAAACACAAATTCTGGGTGATATTGTGAATAATGATAATCAAGATTCAGAATGTCACGATGCAGTTTTCCTAATATGCAATTTTAGATTTCCCAAAATCTAAAATTCTAATCTTCTTTACAGAAATTTCCTAAACACAGGAGTATCCAGGATAATCCTGGCTAACCAGATAAACCTATTCTAGCAATCATCATGACCACAAGTTCATAGGGTCAGAGAATAAATATACAGACTTATGCTCAAATGTCATTATCAATGTCAATGAAAATATGTTAGAAGGAAGGAGATGAGAACTGCCATTTTCACACAGACATGATTTCATTCCTAGTGGAGAAATTTTTAGGAGCTTTTAGCAATCTATATTTAAAAATATAATAGCAGAACTATGAGTTTAAATATACTATTTCAGAAACTAAACTGAAAAACTACAAAACTATAATGTCCATGCCATTTTTGAACCCTGTTTATTTATATGAATCTTCTTCTTGTTTATAAGATGCATAAGGTAAAAACTCTGATAATTCCCTTCTTGCAGACAAATCATTTATTTAATATAATGTATAATGTATAACGTTACAGAGTTTCATTACTTCATTTCAAGACAGAGGCAGGCAATCCAGAATGAAAGACTAGGCTAAATGCTTGTATTTTTATTTGTTTGCTTTGGTCTTTTATTGTTTTGAATTTGACAGCAGCTAATGACTGTAATAAATAGAAGTTACAAAATTAGAAACAAACAAATTCAGGATTATTCTAATAGCCTTACTTTACATTATTAACACGTGTGTTTTCAAAATTATTCTTTGGAATTGTAAAAAGTTTATAAAGTGCTGAGCATTCACAAATGATCAGTGAACCTTACTTATTTAAATATCTTAGATTGCTATGAAATAGTTTAAGATCTAAACGATGGGAATGAAAAAAAATATGTAAAGACTGTCAGTAAGGAATAATTACTCTATATTATTCTTAAAGAGACAGACCAATGAAGATCATAATTAACTTGTTAATAACATTTCCATTGCTATTCCTAGCAAGTACTCATGTTGCTTATGAGTTAAGCCTTTAGTCTACATATTCATTTCTGTGGGGTCTTTTGAACAAGATATAATTCCCAACAGTTTTTAAGTGATTGACCCAGAGAGTAGTGCCGGTCACCATTACCAACATAAATAAATGGCTTCTGTTGATTCTATATCTAGACAAATAACTTGAATCTGAGCAGGGAAGAAAATCATACTAGAAGTGAAACTGAGCCTAGGCTCCAAGGCTCCATCTATCTTTCAAGATGCGATTAATATTGCAAGCTCTGATAAACTGTTGTTATATATAGGATAGCTTTGATGATCCAAATGTTTTCCCAAAACATGATGGGAGGCTTGTGGGCTAAAGTAGTTTGATTTCCTGCACAAAGCTAAAACATCTTGCAGTTTTGTTGTTTGCAGTTATGTTACAATGTCAGCATTGGGTGAATTGGATGGTTGAAAATAAATCATCTACACAATATTTTCCTTGATTCTGTAACTCAAGCTTTTCTAAGATAAAGTATACTAGATAACCATTAAGGCCAGAAGAATCAGGTTGAACAAAGCTTCTGTAAATCTTATTACTGAGTGCTTAGCAAATTAGCATTTCTTTTACTCAGTGCATCTGTAATCATTACATAATATATTTACTCAATATAACTTAATCCCTTTCTAACCTCTTATAGAACTTGATAGTCTTAATCATATATCATTTATTGATATATATTAAAGTTTTTAGTGTTTGGGTGCCAATCCAGCTCCATAATATTTTTCTGTTTAAGCAAGGGTTTCATCTTTTAGTAGTTGGCAGGCACTGATTGTATATTGGAAAGCAGAATAAGAATTCAGTGATTAGTATTTTTAAGTAAATAGCTCTTATGCAAAGGTTCATGCTCTTATCCTTGGTGAAACCTGATCCAGAAATGAGACAGAAATTTATTCCCATGCAAGTGGTTCATGGTTATATTAAATTATATTTGTCATAATTTGATATTTTATTATATACCGTGATGAAATTTTACATAAATTTCCAAAGAATGAAAACCCATCTTAATACAGTGGTGTCCAGATCAGGTGGGAAATAAAACAGGGTGATATAAAAATAAATCTAAGTCTCTTTCATAAGATTGTCTAATAGAAAGAAATGTTATTTATATTTCAAAAATCTTAATCTACAAATCTTTCAGTAATTCAAGCTGTAATCCTATATATAAACCCTACTTAATGCAGTTCCAAGTGAAAGCCACATATAATGCAATTCTTGAAATATTTCATTTTCATAACCCAGAATACCTATATTCATAATGCCTAAGCACTGTATTGCATCAAACAGGAATAAAAGATCTAGGTTTATGTAAGATTCAGTTGTGTATCTGATTTGTTAATAAGTGGTATGCTCACAGTCATGCCCACACCACTTCCTGGTTGGATTACTGATCTACTCAGGGCAGTCCTTGAATACTATCCAGAAACTACATCCGATCCAGAACGTGGTAGCATGTATAGTTCTGGCCCTCCACAGCAGTACTGTACAAGCTGCACTGGGCCTCCAGTTTATTTCTAGGTGCAATTCAAGATGCTCATTATCACCTTTAAATCCCCTAAGTGACATGGAACTTGCAGGAATGACTGTTCCTGAGGGTATCAGTGGCTCATTATGCTCCATTCTAAGTCCTACGCCATTTATCCTCTGATCACAAGATCCAAAGTGAAATATATGCAGCTCTTTTTATACTTTAGAGAAACGACCTAAAAGAAAAACAGAAATGCTTGTATGCTTAATACACCTCCATGCACAACACTTTGGTCATTCCATGTGCATACTTAGGAAAAAATATAGAATTCCCTCCCCCTCCTGAAATTCTTAAAATCATCTACTGAATCGGGTTATGTAATTAGGAAATTCTCAAGCATTATAATGTTTGAATATAATTTTTAGCAAAATGGCCACTATTGGCATTGCTACTATGTCTTTTATGCTTTCCTTTTTCAATTTATATGATTACAGTGGTACCTTGGTACTCATCGTTAATTAGTTAATTGGTTCCCAGAAGTAAAATGAGTACCAAAAATAATAAGTACTATTATTAATAAAATATTTTTCCCATACAGAATAGTCAGTCACAAGGCAGCCGACACTGACATGTTCTACTATGTGCATCATACTGGAATTCAGACATCATACAGACATCATACTAGAATTCCTTTACTGAAACATAGAGGTTAATAAAGTGTAGAACTTAGAAACACTCTAAATTGTGAAAAATGTACCCCACCTGCAGTAGGGATAGTGTAGTTTGGGGCTGATTGAGGCTAAATAACCTCACATACCACACTATACCACTCACGAAACCCAATACAATTAATGTTATTGTCTCTTCCACCTTTAGCGGCCTTGCTACATTTCTTAAGGCAGTCTATCCCTTTTGTCTTGCAAAAAGAATTTAAAAGAATTTATATTGGCACCATTCTCATAAAAATGAAATTTAAAGAACTTCTAAAAAGTGAATCATTCAAAAATATTTAATGTTGTTTGACTCCTGACTTCTAACTTTGGTGAGTCCAGAATCAATTTAGACTACAAAAAGTTGGCTAACAACTTACAGCTTCTTATTTAATACAATCTCTGTTACAGGTTACTTAGTTATAGAAAATCTATCAGGTAAGTTGAGTTTTATACTGTGTCTAGTCTGATGAATTGAAATGTGTGATATATATTGGTATAGTTGTTAGAAAAAGTTCCAAGCTGTGTATAAATCATAAAAGCATGACCAATTGCATGGTAACTGGAGAAATGCTTTCTCTCTCTCTGGGGTGAAGCCTGCATGTCTGTGTTTTAGCTTGGCAAGTAATATAGGGATATTTAACTCCTAGGGGTTTAAAAACCATGTCATTGTGGGAATGAAGTCACTGCTATATTTTATGTATCTAAAGCCCTGCATTGTATAAAATGGTTTCTGTGTGACAAAAGAAGCATTATCTGGTGGGTTTGAACTGAAGGGTGATTTTACAAATGTGCATAAATATCAAAAGATTGCCTTTGGGAGTAATCACATTTGTAAAACAGTTTGTAGACAACAGTTGCAGGCTGTCAAATAAATAGTATAAAATTTAAGATGGGATCCTGTTATTTCAAAAATGTTCCAAATGTAAACTAAGTCTTTTCTTTTTAATTGTTTTATGTGCATAAACATAATAGGTTAACTTTCCAATAGAAATATCTTTATTTAAAACCCCAAATTATCAATGTTCCTCTTTTATTTCAAGGCCAATAGGCAAGAAATGTTTTCTGCAACATGTTGAAGATCTGTGCACAAATAACAACATCAAGTTTCAGGAAGAATTTTTGGTATGTTACCAAACAGTTGTCACAACATGCAAAGTCTCCACTTGTTTCATGTGTCACATTTGATGTACTTTGATCATCAGTATTCAGTAAATAGTTTGGTCACATTTGATATTTTCACATGGAAAGCAGTGATATATACATATTCCTTCTCATTCCATTTGATCAGAAGAGTTCATACACTCATCCTCCTTATTCCTGCTACAGCAATCTTTCCCTTGCTGCTGCTTGCATTCAAACATATATTCCTTTTTAGATGACTTCCTAAGTTATCTGAATATATTCACAGTATGCAGCATAAATAATTCAAGTAAAATCTGTAATATGTCATACTCCAGCATAAGCATACATGAAGTCTTGTGGATCAAACTCTATTGTCCTCGAAGGCAGCGGGATTCCTTCTGCTGATCTACTGAGAGATCTGCTGATCTGCTGAGAGCTATGCTGGCTGGAGAATTCTGGGAGTTGAAGTCCACATGTCTTAAAGTTGCCAAGTTTGGGAACCCCTGGACTAAAGCCTTGTAGCAATTGGTTGACCACTGCTGAGCTAGATTGATAGGACATTGATTATGGGCTGAAAATTTCTTCCAATTCTCGTTATTCCCATTCAGTTTATTTTTTTAAAAATCGGTTCATCCCTCCCTCCCTTCCTCCCTCCCTTCCTCCCTTCTTTCCTTTAAGTTTTATGGTTCTTAACACCTATTTTGAGGTTGTTCTGTCACCCATATCCATCTATAATTTCCCCTTAAGCAGCCTGCAGACTCCTTGACTTTGTGCTTCAATTAAATATCAGAGGCACAGAAATTTGAAAATTTATTTAGATCAAGAAATGTGTGCAGCTTGAAAACTGCAGAGGGAAATATAATACGAAACTACAACTACCTCCTCCACTATCACTCAATAAAGGATTTGCTAACCCTAAGGCAACCTGAAGATGAGGTAAAAGGTCTGGTGTATCTTGATACAAATGAAAATCATTGTGAAAAAGGAAAATCTATTTGGGCACAGTATTAATTGGAAGTGTTCATGCTACTATACTTCCTGTGTATTTTTTTTTTTTTTGCTGAAAACATGAGTTATATATATTATTTTATAGGAACTCCCCAAGTTTCTTCCTGACCTTGCATTAACTGATGCCGATCTTCCTTGGAACAAATCTAAAAATCGTTTTCCAAACATCAAACCATGTACGTAGTTGTTTTACTAATTATATTTCTCTGAAATTAATTTTTAAATACTGTCATGTTGAAATTGCTTATATCTTCTTTGATTATACAATCTGGTGGATAAAGCCATTTCTTTACTTATTTCCTAAAGAAAAATATTTGTGTAGAAATCCCAGAATTTTATTTTTGTTATGAAGTAGATGAAAGATGCGTGAATATATTGTGTTTTCCACTGTACTATCATCTCTGCAATAGTCTATTATATCTCAAGTAAAGGAAAGATATCATAAAGGAAGTACTCTCTTGGGATTTTCTCAGATTAGGCAGGCAGAGAGTGTGGATTAGAAGAGAGATCTGAAGCATCAGATTGTACACTGTAGTTGAAGAACAGGAAATAATACAGTCTCCTGGTTTCTTAGCTTTGTAATATAATCCATCCTAATTATTCTTCTTGGGCTGTGTACTCTGGAGTAAAATAAAGTTATCTAAAAGTGCTGGATCCATCTCTGGGTATGTTCACTTTTTCTTTGGAACATGATGATGTTTTCTTAAGATACTTGTAAATGTGGTATGTAGCTGATCCAGGGAAGATCAGAGTAAATATATAGCAATTTAGAAATCCAGGATAGATTTTATCACAGAAGATAGGAGTCTGTCTCCCTCTGTAGTCAAACACTGCTTCATTTTTCACTTATTAAGAAAAGAAATGCTATTATTATTTTAAGCATTAGCTGTGATGTGAGATGGGGACAATGCATTCTTTGGTTAATGTAGCCACATTCTGTGCTATTAAGTGTTGAGAACAGCTGCTCCTACTATCTGCTACTAGTTCAGGAAATAGGCTGTGCTCAGGTTGACCTGAGCTAATATGCCTAAAGTACTAGCAGAATGCATACGCAGAGTTTATCTCCTTTTGGACATATACTCAAAACTCTATTCTTCTATTGCATTCTTTATCAACATATGCATTCACCCAAGATTCAATTTGATTTTGCAATTTAATTTAACTATTCAAAATCAGTTTGAATTAATTTTGTTCAACAATTACATTAAATAAAAATATCTGTATCCAAGCAAATCATCCCAAGGAATCATGAGTTAGATTCAGATACCTGCTTTAATCCAATAATTGAATAGATTCAAATAGGTTATTTGATTGAATCTTCTTCTAATTTAATAATTTTGTATAATTCTATTATTTCTGCCATTCCAGGATGCTTCATAGTAATATTCGTTAATATTCTGGATATGTTCTGTTGGAAACAAATAACATACTCAATTTTGAATGTGTTAAGGAGAAGTACATAGAGACACATATATGTCTCTGTGTAGACATATATATATATAGACCAAAGCCTGAAGATGGCAAGTGAGATCTTGCCGAAACGTTGCAAAGACAATCTCCTTCTTACATGGGAAAACACCCAAATACAACAAGACCAACATACCTACACCTGTGAAAATCTACGAAAACAAAGATAGATAGATAGATAGATAGATAGATAGATAGATAGATAGATAGATAGATAGATAGATAGATAGATAGATAGATTTAATATGAGATGGGAAAATCAGCACAGAATTCAATTTTCCTTCCCACAGGCCCAAGAGTTTGTATGTGTGGTGTGTATGCGTGCGCACATGAACGCACACACAAACACATATCTTTTTCTTTCCCTGTATGAAGAGACAAAAGTTGTAAATTAAAATGTCTAAAATGTCTTCTTCATTAATCGGTATATTGCTTGATTCTGTTAAATTCAACCATGGTTTTAATGATTAAAAATAAAACTGAAAGAAAAAATAAAATTCAATAGATATTATATATGCATGTATGTAAAGAAATGTTTACTATTACAAATTATTTCAAGTATGATGTTAGCATATCATTAAATGTTATGGAATATTTCCTAAAATGGTTTATCTGTATGTGCAAAACACATATGTACATAGATTTTTATCTACCTATCTATCAATATATTCAACCATTGAAACTTTGGAAAGATGCTTTGATTTAATTTCTTTACACAGATAATAATAATCGAGTGAAGTTAATGTCTGATGCCTGTGTACCAGGATCTGATTATATTAATGCCAGCTATGTATCTGTAAGTTTATAACCATTTTAAATTGTAACTACATTCTTTTCCATGCCACTTGGTGATTTAGAAAGAAACATATTTTTATGGGAAAAATGCATGAATTTTCTTTTATTCTCTCTCTGTACTACAATACAGTTATAGGCTAACTTTAATCATCCTCTTCAGATTTTAATTTCATTCATTTGGTTCATATGGAAAACAAAACTAGCTTACTGAATACCTTGAATTATACTATAATTGTAGAAATCATTCCATGATCGCCTGTTCCATCAGTTCATAGAATATTTTACTTACGCTTTTAAACTCAAGTATGATTATCATATTTCAGCTAAACACCTAGACTAGTTGTCTGGTATATTTTAAGCTTTTGGAAGGCAAATCCTTCACTTTAAGCTAGGAGCAGACCACTCTGGATTCATGCAGGGGAAAGATAATCATAGTGGGATATACTGTGGAATTTGTTTTCTTTGTAAGATTCAATATTGCAAATACTGGGTGTGTAAAGAAATGCTTAATATTTATTTTAAAAAAAATTCTTAGTTCCAAAAAATGTATTGTTGATTTTGGATTGCAAGTCATTCAAAAGATCTAAATAACATATTTCTAAATTTTAATTTCTAATATACGCTGTATTTTTAGCATCATTTTTTCTGCAACAAAAGAGAATGTATGTGGCTGAGCGTTGAACTTTGGAGTTTTTGTATTCCTTGAATTTAATTGTTTGCTTGCAGATATTTATTACCTAACTAGGTACCATTAGCCCTTACAATTTAGAACTGAAATCTACTGGATTGGACCAGCTGTTATGCTGTGTCCTTAACAAACACAACATTTTGAGAATTTGGAAGCTATATTCTCAAGTAAAAATCTCTAGATACTTATACGTCAAGTGGTTCATAATTATCTGTCAGCTAGTAGTTTTACAATTTTGAAATAGATAGCAAGGAACAGCTATATTAATCTTTAGTACTTGATGAATTCAACTTCCGGATGCAAAATATTTGCTTGCCTTGGTTTGTTGTTTGTTGTTGAAAGCCACAGTTTTAAATAACATGCTATACAAAATAGATGCCAGTCATTAATGTAGCTTATCAGAGTGCAAACCTTATACACAAAGCAAGATGTGAAAAATCAGGAATCATGTCTCAGTCTGTGTGCCGGTGTGTTGGGGGGGTGGGGGTGGAGAAAGCTTCATGGAATATTACATATTTGCTTTTAAATGATATATTGTATAAAAGGAAATGCTATATATTTGAAAACATATTGAATTAAGAAATAAACTGACTTGTGAATTGTTTTCTTTATTTCTTTGATATAGCAAATGGTAAAATTTAAGATATCTGTTTTGTTTTGTTTTGTTTTATTACAATAGTAATTATTTCTTCTGTTTTGGAGGTTGAACTTTTTGCCATTTGATTGTTCTAAAAAATTCTGTATTCTGTTATATCTAATAGTTTGTAGCTCCACCTTAAACAAATAGGAGAACATTTAATATCAAATACAATCAGTAATTTTATAATTATTACCTAATAAAGTACTCAAATTTATACAGCAGACATATTTTACAACCAAGCCAAACTATAGTATATGCAATACATTTTCTATCAAAGCGAGTTTATATCAGAAAAAGATGTTAAAAATTAAGTATTACATATATTTCATTTTGTACACAAAGTTCCGTTTCCCCTAGTTGGTAAATTGATTTTTCCCCATTGTTACAAAATTTCAAGTAATTTGCATCTCTAATATTTTACCATGGTGATTTTATATGCAAGCTTTGTATAAATATAATTTTCAAAAATCCCATTAAGGAAAGAAGGCAAATCTATTATAGAACATAACATTTGAAAAGAGACAGACGTTTTGCAATATGTTACAGATTTTGGGGAGAGGGTTGTATTGGAAGCACCAATGTGCTTCTGTGGAAAAGAATTTGCCAGTGATATCATGGTTGCCTGGGGGATGCCCAGGTAGGGGCTCCTTTCATGTCCCTATGAAGTTGCCCAGCAAAGTGGCAGATGGTGCTGAAAAGTGTGATGTGACCTCACCCCACCCCATGGCAGCAACTAGTTTTGAACAGGAGCCTGCTGATTGGCAATGCAGCATTCTAACCTTGTGAGCCATCACGGTCCTTAGTTTTTAGATGTTTAATGTCTAATCATCACCATTTTCTAAACTACAGATATATAAATCCAAGGAATGTAGACCAGTTAATTAATAGCTATTAGAAATATGTATTGTATTCAGGGAGTATTCAGGAAGGGTAACTTTTAATATCTACATGCAAGAAGACATGTTCAATATTTTACTGAATATATAGCTTAATATGATATTTCCTCTTAGGAAAGCAATATGTACTAAGTTTCATTTTTACTTTAGGGCTATTTATGTCCAAATGAATTTATTGCTACTCAAGGACCATTACCAGGTACAGTGGGAGATTTCTGGAGAATGGTATGGGAAACAAGAGCAAAAACTGTTGTTATGCTAACTCAGTGTTACGAAAAAGGGCGGGTAAGTTATCAATATATGGATTAAGAATGCATTTGAAGACTCACTATTATTGTAGATTCATTAAAATAATGGTATGATTTTATAAGCCATCATATTGCACCCTGACTGCAGATAAGATGCCATCAATATTGGCCTGAAGATAACATTCCAGTTACCGTCTTTGGAGATATAGTAATTACTAAATTAGTGGAAGATACTCAAATAGACTGGACCATCAGGGATCTAAAAATTGAAAAGGTAGGAATAGATTTTATTTAAATTTCCATATATTCTGTGAAAATTGTAATCTGTAGCTGTAATGTCTGACAACACTTCTTACTCTTGGGATCATTGTTTAAATTTCTTGATTAACATATCTTGACTTTTATGATTCCCAATATTGTGATGTCATCAGATTATCTTCTGTAAAGTTAGAAAATAATATTTAGATATTCTTTTGCCTTATCCCGCTGTTGTACTATAGTAAAAAAAAATTATAAAACAAATATGAATTTTTATTTTCTAGGAAATTGAAATCTAAAGAACAAGTTATGAAAATATATTCATCACTATAATATTTTAATTTGTTGGCATTTTAAATCAAAAATAGAGAAAATGTTCACCCAAGTATTACCCAAGCACAGGGGATCATAATGAAGGGGGGAAATGTCCATTAAATTAAAATATCACTTAGTAACGTGATGTCAAATTATGCTGAATTATATTGACTGTGACTTTTACAGATGCTTTACAATGCCCAACATGTCAGTTCAGTTGACAATAACTTATGAACCATATCCAGAAATCTGATATTTAACAATCAGTAAACTAGGTGGCTTCATTTCTGTAATATTCCCAGTGATTCTATGATGTTATTGATTCTTGAATTCTGTTATCAAGAGTCAATTATAGTTTGTCCTATTAACAAAATCAAGACAATGAGGTACAAAATTAATATTCCATTCCAAGTAATAATTACTAGTTAAACTGCTTATCAGTTCAAACAATTTAGCCATTTAGTTGTATAATACATCTTCAATGCCTATCTTCTTAGATAACAAATATTTTAATAGAGTGCCACCCCAAAAATCCAATTGTAGTTTATCCCAGTATGAATGGCCTCTCAAAGGGTAACTGTTCTGACTCCCTCTTGAACATGACTAATCACTAAACTGACTGACACTTGACAGCTTGCCCGGACTGACCTCGACTAGACTGACCACATACACGAATGTTCCGACTCTGTAGATTCTCTGTTGTTTCCTGCAAACCTACTCTTCACAGAGGCTTTCTTTTAAAGCCTCTTGGGAGGGGCCAGTCAATTAGACAGCTGATACTGATTACCTCCTCCGGTTGCGTCTCTCTGCTAATTGACGCTGCCTTCTCTCGATCCTTCTCAGCCTGACATCAGGGACAAACTGGGCTTGCTCCTCCCCACTACACCAAGCCTCAGGTGCCTCCTGATGCCTAGCCGGGCTCTCTGCTCTCTCACTCTCGGCCTCCTCCTCT
>JAPKID020000217.1:0-20310 GCA_026931265.2 Tropidonophis doriae | reverse complement strand
GGAGATGGGAGCGGGATACAAGTCTAAATAAAATAAAAAATAAATAAATTCTAACCACCAGGATTAAAATATAATTGTCCTTATAACTGCTGTGAAGTATATTGGAAGCTAGTTTTTTCTTTCTTTTCTATATTTTTTACTTTTTTTCTTTTCTTACACTTTCTGTTTTCTCTCTGATTCCTTTCTTTTTTTCTTCCTTACTTTGTTTTTATCTTCCTTTTTATAAGTTTTAGTGAAAATTATATATTTAAAAAAAATTGAAGCATTGAAGAATTCCTGCAATGACTTTGGAGCCAACTCAGGCATGGCTTGAAAGGATTGAGAACAAGGTTTTGAATTGCATTAAAACTAATAGAAAGACAGCCTAGGGCCTGAAGGGCAGAACTGACAGGGTCATGTTGGTGATTACCTACCTACCAATCATAGGCCACTGAGTTCTGGACCAAGGGAAGATTTCAAAGCATCTTCCCATGAGGAGCACATTGCAGTAGTAGACTGCTGAGTGCTGACGAAGGCATGAATTGCAGCTTGCCTCCTGGAGAAAACCTGCGGTTTTCAAGAAAAAATTGGGCAACCATTGTCCTGGATGGTGTAAGGTCTCTGATCTTGGGCATGGGTTTGGATTAGAAGACATGCAAGATCCTTCCAGTCCTATGATTCTAAGTCCTCTTGCTTCAGTTGGGACCACAACTGGTGCACCAAACTAAATTGGGAAAAGGTCCTGGTGACTACAACCTCCAATGCCCATCTGATAGTTGCTGGGAATCTATGATTTCAAAGTCTTTGATGTACTTCCTGAAGTATACCCTACCCAGAAACAACAGTTTATAACTTGTTTCATCACAACCTCCAGACACTGGATTCCTTTACTTTGCAGAGTTATGCCACAATATTTACTTTCATGCAAATTTACATTCTTTGGCATGCTTCAATTGCAGAAATGAAAAACATACTGGGCTTCAATGGTCTGTTGGTGAGTTTTAGTCCCTAAGTTAGATCCCCTCATGTCAGCAAAATTCTCAAATTTAATATACATCAATAAAATATTACATCCACTGTAATCATATCAGGGATCATAAAGACTAAGATCTCAGTTCTTACTGGGCAAAATTTACCTTTAATTGCACAGGAATAGCTTATCAGAAGTCCTTTTTACCGCTTATCAAAAAGTTCTTATTTAAATGTCCCTGTTAGGATTTGGTAATAAGTTAATGTGTTGTCCAAAGGGGGGAAAACATGTTTATCTATTTTGGGGTAATTTACCCAGGTTTGGGAAGCACTAAATTAACTTCTTAAGATAGGATTGTTGCAATGCAGGGTGGAGTCTGTATGCATTAAGTCATTTCTAAAAAAGGAAATGCAAGACATTCAGGCTTGAATGCACTCGGATTGCCTACGGTGGAAAACTACACCCTTCTGAGGTGAAACTACTATTATCTAACTCCTAGCTTGTGGACAAGGCCATGTTTACACACCCTCAGGAAGAAATGAACTCTGCACATACTCTAAGACAAATTGGCTCATTAGTTTCAAAAAGGAAATACCAGTGTTTTTTTCTCCCTTTTTCCTGTTGTGAGTCTTCACTAACATGGAAATGAATAGTAAATCAGCAGAAATTCATTCTCTGTATAAAGAAGCTACTCAAGAAACTTTAGTGTCAGAATTTTTGCTAGCTCTTTGAGTTACTTAAAAAAATTCAGCCAGGAAAGGCTAAAAAAAAATCAACCTCTTTTCAGATCTCAGCGTCCATAGTTTGCTCCCCAAACAAGTAGCCACAGCTATTTAGGCATTATTTGAAACATTTGTTCCAATTTCTGGGCCTGTTGTCAGCATCCTGACATGGCACATTTACAACTGATGCTAAGTCATCATGTGGTTTATCTATTTGGTAAGTTGAATGCAGTGTGTATTCCATATACTGCACTTATAAAAATGTTGTGCCCCAGGAAAAAAAACAATCAATACTTTCCAACAACCAATTACATTCAGGGAAATCCAAGATGAAAAGATAGATTTATGTTTAATAAGCTGTATATATGCCAATTTTTTAACATAAAAAGCAATGGGAAGCCATCAATTTGATGGAGTCCGGTATACTGGTCTCATTACAAAGGAGTCTTTAATTTTAAAAGGACGTCCTTTAGATTTATTTTTCCAAAACTCACTTTCTTCGTGTTGTTTAACTTTTACTGTATAAATGGTACCATTTCAGGCACAGGATTTGCATTCTTGTGAAAAATACAGAAATATTATAGCACTATTATCAGCACTGTTGGTAAAGAAACATCTGCAAGGAAACTCCCAAGCTCAGAGAGGCAAATGACAAATGACATTCAGTCTTTTTTATACGAATTGACTTGTTGGATTTCAGATATTTTTAATAGAACAGTTGTCCTTGCTTTTGAATTTCCCTTTTTTAAAGCAAAGATATAAACAGAAACAATTTTTAATCCTTATAATAAACCTTTTCGGAGCTGTCCTTTTTCAGTCGAGTCCTTTATTATTATTTTTTCAAGAAGCCTTTATTGGCACCGCAGCTATGTGCAAATAAAGGCAGAGCAACTGATGACCTTCCGCATATTTTGCACCGCTGCCGTCTTTGCTGGGGCGGGGGGGGGGATGGGATTCGCTCCAAACCAAACCACAAAGGAGGAACAGCTCCGCCGCTCCCTCCTGAGTCAACAAACACCAGGCCCTGCGCTGGAAGCCACGCCCCTTTCCCCTGACAGATCTCGCGGGATCCGGCTCGGCTCTGGAGAGCGCTCGAGGCTCCGCTCCACCGTTTTCCGTGTGGAAGAGGGCGTGGCGTGGCGTTCTCGCGAGACTGGGAACCGGCTGGCTGCAGTCTCCGCGGTGCCGGTTGCTCAGTCTGGCCGCGCGAGGAGGCGGAACTGTCGCTGGTCTTACGGATGCGCTGCTGAGGCCGACGGAGCCACCGCTATGTCGCTGCCGGGCTCCCCAACCTCTCCGGGCCGGCGCTGGGCCCCGACGCACGTCCAAGTGACGGTTCTCCAGGCGCGGGGGCTACGCTCCAAGGCCAAGGGCGGCGGCGGCAGCAATAGCGATGCCTATGCCGTCATGGCGCTGGGCAAGGAGAAGTTCGCCACCTCGGTGGCCGAGCGCTGCCTCGGCTCGCCCGTGTGGCGGGAGGAGGCCACCTTCGAGCTGCCCTCGCTGCCCCGACGAGGCCTGGCCGGCGCCGGCGGGCCTGGGCCGAATGCCGTGCTGCAGCTGAGCGTCCTCCACCGGGCGCTGCTCGGCCTCGACAAGTTCTTGGGCCGCGCCGAGATCAGCCTGGGCGAGCTGCAGAGCGAAGGCGGCCGGCGCAGCACCCGGTGAGCGAGCGAGCGAGCGAGCGGGGGGAGCCTCCGGGCTCAGGGGCAGTCTACCTGCGCGGGGAGGAAGAAAGCGGAGCTGGTGATGCGCCTGTCGGGGCCGACCTTGTTTTCTCCAGGACTGCTTTTCGATGCCCTTTGCTTCCCTGAGAAAAAGCAGAGAAATGTGAAATTATATATTTGAACCTTTTTCCTCCCCCCTCCCTCCCTCCCTCCCTCCCTCTCTCGCCACGGTTAAACACCTGAAGATCTGATTGTCACGTCTCTAGAGATCTAATATGACATCTCTAGATCTTTAATATCTGGAGAGCTGACTGTCCAAATAATTGCATATTAGAGGTGTGCTATGAGATGACGGATTTCTTAATCAAATGGAGCCTCCACCTTCAGGGGCAGTCTATATGTGTGCACCTGAAATGAGGGAAATATAGCTGAAATTGGGACGAGGCAGCCTAATGGGAAAGGAGGGAATGCCTTGCAGTAGGACCTGTTTGTATGTTTTGTTGTGTATTGTGAGGGCCGACTATAATGGGAATCCAGATCTCCTTTGTTAGAATAAAATGTTGTTTTAAAGGCCACACTCATATTTACCATAACATACGTTTTGGATAGGTCATCTCAGTACATTTTTGGTTTAGTTTTGTGCTTTCAGTTAAAATACTCATTTTAAATGTAGGGGTGGAGTATTTCTGCTGGATATAATTAGGGGCTAGCAAACACACTTTAGCTTATGCTTTTAATACAGACTCTCTTGACTTTTAATTAAAAGGGAAGCCAATTTTTTGGGGGGGGGGAAATCAACATCCTGTTTTTAAGTACTGTTCTTTATTTTTTATTAAGAAAATGTACATGGCCGCCCATCTAACTCATGGTTCAACTTATATAAATAAACCCCAATGTACAAAACTCAATAATACTTCCAAGAAATGCCCAAGGAAAGTACAAAATGATCAATTCTTGTTTTTCATTCAGCAGCTAATATGCTTTTTGTTTAATAAATGTTGATCTGCTAATAGTTAAAGATAAACTTACTGTGTATAAATGCAGTTATTTTCTTTTTACATTTTTCAAACCCCAGTGTTAATTTAAATAGCATACATCTAATAGATTGAACTACTAGCAATGCAAGACTGGAGGCTAGGGGGAAATCCAAATGAAATAGATTAATGTACCAATAATTAAATTATTGAAAAGAATGAACACTTCAACTTTCTAAAATACAGTCCTGTTTAATAAAAGATTGGATTAGACTTTTAACTTTGGAGGAAAATACTGGAAATCTGAAATTCTAGAGTTGATGCAAGGTTTTAGTAGATGTGTCCTTTTGATCAAGATGAGAATGTTTTCAAATATTTATTTGGCAATTAGTAAACTTAAGCTGGGTGTGTTCCTTGTATAAAATGGGGCATCATAAGATGGGGCCGGTAAAGTATCTATATTCAGTAGTTGCTAGGAATGAGTCAAGAGTTTTCTGTAACTCCTTAGAGCCATGTACTGATTGTTTGGATTTTAGCATCCCCACAAAATAGCCTGCTTGATTTTGTAACATAAGAATTTGAACGTTACTAGTTCAGAGAGAAATTGGAAAAGGAGTTTACATATATACCTATTGTTCTATTTATCTTATGATAAAAACCCATGTGAATACATAGATAAACACTAGTAAATAGAATATTTTTATTTAAAAATCAAATGTAATTTATACTAATCCAGTATCATTTACTATGCTTCAGCCTGTTATATCTGTTCAATTCATATATTTCCTTTTGTTAAAATTATTTCCTCCCATAAGTACCCTGTTTCCTTGAAAATAAGACCTCCCCAGATAATAAGCCAATTGGGCTTTTGAACGCATGTGCTAAAATAAGCCCTTCCCCCAAAATAAGCCCTCCTTGAAAATATTGCAACACATCAGCAGCCATGAGGTGACCACGCTCACCACCTCCTGCGTCTCAAAAGTAATAAGATCTCCCCAAAAATAAGTCCAAGCACTTATTTCGGGGGTCAAAAGAAAATAAGACCCTGTCTTATTTTCAGGGAAACATGGTAGTTTTTCATACGTTAAAAACATTGTATATTCTTTGTAGTGAGAATGAATGTGCTTTGAAACCAAATGTGCATTGTTACATGAGGTATTTTGCTACTTGTTACTCTGTAGGAGCAAAGAAGTTGCTTTAGGGTGATATATAAATTTAATATGTGCAAACTTCAAGCTGGAAGTGGTAGTAAAGTGAATAGTCATGATTACAGTATTTCCCCTAATTTTTACATGTTTTTATAATTGTTTAAATGTTGTAAAGGAGGCTATTTGTGTTTATTTTTAAATGTCCTCTGTGGGGTAATGCAAAGTACTTCGACTCATAGCTAGTCTGTTAAAATTTCTTGTTCTGCTATTGAAGCTATCTATGTCAGGATTCCTGCTGCAAAACAGCTCCACATAGTAAAAAGCATGCTTTAAAAGTAAAAGATTAAATATTTAAGATTGTATTAATCCTTTGTAATTCTATGGCCTTTTGGAAAATGTCTCAGGCTGTTAAATATGCCAAAATTTCTTCTTTTGAGCTTGAAGAGAAGATTCTAATCTTGACGATGGAAAACTTAGTCCTTTTCTCTTTCCAGTCTGAAAAAACAACTAAATATAAATGAAATTACATTCCAGTAATAATAATTGAGCACCATATTCACATTGAATAAAATCATTTGTTTAAAATAAAAATAATACACATGCATAATAGATAATGTATCACTGTTTTGTCTTGAAGTACAGAAAATGATACTTTAGAACAAAATACCATGATTCTTTCCTTTGGTCAGCAATGTTTTTAGGCTGATCTCATATTTCAGTGTTAGGAATGTAAATTACAATATATTATGATAACATTATTTTCTTAAAGTCATATCAGGTATAGTTGATAAGTGGTAGCTCTCTTGTAAAAGCTGAACTATAACAAGTCCAGCAGGTTTACCAAGTTTGCACTGACAGTCTCGACTTCTTTGCACAACCATGAGAAGCATCCAGAGAATGTTTGAAGGAAAAGCCCTGTTCATAGCTTTCTTACTACAATCAGCAGCACAATATCAGCTAAGCCATTGGATTGGTTTTATAAAAGAAAACCAGAGCTGTTTGAGCTCCTTATTTTTTTGATTTAATCACCTTTACATCTGCAATTGATTGACTATAATGGCATCATATATTTTAAATCTGTTGATATCTTTTCATTTGAAAATTGTATCCTTTTACAGTGACAGTCTTGTAATAGTGTTTTTTTTAATGGATGGCAAATACACAGCCATGTTGCAGGTAATGGACATGGTTTTGAACTAAGAAATATCCCATAGAATCATATCACTTAGATGAGATGACCTAGTTGAAAAGCAGTTGCACCATCTCACATGATATTCAGAGGGAGATAGGAAAGAATGTGGAAATGAATTGCTTTATATCTGGTGCTTTTTCTCATTCTGTTACTCTGTTTCGTTCTTTTCCCAGGCTTGGTATATAAACTTTGCATGCAATTTTCTTATAAAATGGAAATACTTAAAATTAAATGAGAAATTGCATGAATACTGGTAGTCCTTGATTTACAACCATTAGTTTCGTAATTGAAGTTGCCATGGCACTTGAAAAAGTGACTTACAGCCCCCCTTCCCACTTATGACTGTCACAGCCATGGTCATGTAATCAAAATCTGGGCTCTTGCAGCTGGTTTTATTTACAGCAATGTGGCATCACAAAGTCATGTGATTGCCATTTATGACCTTCCCAGCCAGGTTTTGACAAGCAAAATCGATAGGGGAAGCCAGATTTGTTCAATTTGTCGAATGATTCACTTAACAATTGCAGTGATTTACTTAACAAGAGTGGCAGAAAAAAGCTCATAAAATTGGATGTGACTCACTTAACCACCTTACTTGGCAATGGAAATTATGTTCCCAGTTGTGGTCGAAAGTCGAGGACTACCTGTAAATAAATTCCTCTTTCTGCCTCTGAAATCTTTTTCTGGTAATAACTTTCTTCTTTTCTTTCTTTCTAGTCATGCTATCTCCTATGCTGTATCCAGTTCCATTCAAGGCTATACTACAGTACTTGTCTTGGTTCATGTTGTACCTGTGAGGGAACAAAAAGGTTAGAGAAACCAAGGTAGCTTGCATCTTAGGCTCCAATAGAGAAGCAGTTCATTCTTTGCCATATATTTCTTTATGCCTATCAGTGGCATTTCAGCAGTTATCATTATATTAAAATCTTACTGAGGGAGTTTGGGAAACAGCCAGATCTTTACTGTGTTTTTATATTGTAGCAATTTAAAATTACAGAACTGTTGCATAATAAAAAAAAAACCACCAACAGAATAGGGGATCTAGAAAAAAAAGTTTCAAGATCCTATTAAAAGCATAACTTTATGTCAATTATATTCTTGTATCTTAAGAGTGAAAGCATTCACTTCTCTAAGCAGCATTAAATCTTCATCTTCAGTTTAGATAAGGCTTATCCTATTTAAGTGCGTCAAGTCTCCTTTCTAACCAGCTATATAAAAAAAAAGTCTGGCTACATTATACTTTGATCAGAAGGTTTAAAATTCTTATAGAAACATGTTCCTCTTTTGCTAAACAGTTTGAAAATCTCCTTAAATTGGAATGATAAAACTAATTATTGTTTATGGGCATATACTGTATATAAATGGATAAATAACACAATGTATTTAAATTCACACTAAATTATTATGAACATCTTTTTTCAAGACATTTTTCGCCTGATATCTATGTATGTCTATGTATGTTCATCTATGTATGTTCAGACCCACCCTTCCAAGCTATGTAAGCAAGGAGACCCTTTTTTCTGATATTGGTACATTAGTTTTAAAATAAAAGAGCTATCTATAATTGTAACTCTTGAGAATGATGCAGCACATTGGAGGAATAAATAATTTGAGTTATTTCTTTTTCTCTTTTTTTACATTATCCTTTGCTGGATAAGTATCACTAGGCTCCATCATTTCATAGTTCTAGAGAATTTGATTCGTTTATTTGGGCTAAAGCTCTGCAAGGAGCATTTTGGAATTAGTGTTCATGTTCCTAATTCCTGATTTCACTTTCCATGTATACAGATGGTACAAGCTTCACTCCAAACCAGGCAAGAAGGAAAAAGAGCGGGGCGAGATTGAGGTGGATATCCAGTTCATGAGGAGCAACATGACAGCCAGTATGTTTGATCTGTCCATGAAGGATAAGCCTCGGACTCCCTTTAGCAAGCTGAAAAACAAATTAAAAGGGAAAAGGGGCAATGGATTGCCAGATACGGCTTCAGCAATTATTCCTAGCATTACTCACTCTCCTGCTGACAGTGAAGAAGAGTCAAATGACAAGGAGAAGAAAAAGTCAAAGTTCAAGACACTATTCTCTAAACCTGGTTTGCATAAAAGCAATATTTCCCAGTCCATGTCTGTGCTACCCACACTCCAGCCTGTTTCGGAGAGAGTTCGACTTCGACCCAGTGACTTTCAGTCACAATGGAGTGGTGATGAAGATGATGACACTTTGACAACAGTCTCTGAGAGTGAGTAGCCTCTTCATTAAGAGTTTCATAAGCTCTTTTTAGGGCTGTGTCTAACTTTGAGATATCATACATTTTCTTTTTGATCATAATTGATCAAATTATAATTGATATTTTTGAGAGAATGGAGCTGTCATGATCATCTGTAGTATATGTCATTGGTTACTTTTAATTTGCTTTAAATAATCCCAAATCATAAAGATATTGTTGCTAAATATCCTTAATTTGTATAGATAAGTATTTTCAGAAATTATGTACTTAACCAAATTCTGATAGCAATGTTACTTTTTCTTTTCAGAGCCCTCTACAAACAGAGCCAACAATAACGTACTTGGTCCCCCCTCTGTCATGACCCACAAGAGAACTGGTAGTGGAGACTCCAAGCAATTAAACCAAATAATTGCTGGCAGTGCCAAGAAGGATATGCATTCTTTATTTGGCCTCAGATCCAAAAATGACCCAGTTTCCAGATCCAATCTGTGTATCAATGGCAGCCATGTTTACATGGAAGAAAATGAATCAAAGAACGACCTCGTTTCAAAAGAAGGCACTACATCTTCTCCTCAGACATCCCAGCGAAAACGCCTCTTTTTGTCTCAGGAAAACCTGTCTTTCGAATGTGACAAGGAACTTGAAAACCCTGCAAGGTCAGCCCTTGATAAATTGCCATCTGGGTCATCTTCTTTGGAATCCTTTAAAGCCATGACTCTGCCATCGTATAAATTGCTTGCTGGTGGAGATTCAGTAGAAAGTAACACTCCATTTGTTTCAGACACTCCAAAAGAAACCAAGGAGATCAAAAAACAGGAGAACAAGAAAACTGGCTTGCTGTCTCTTGTGACAGGGAAAAAAGAAACAAAAACCAGCGAGGAGAACATTGAAAGTTCTCTGAAGGTGAAGGAAGTGAAGCGTAATGAAAAAGAATCGGCCAGAAAAGAGACAAACCTTTTTGAGCTCCCTGTGGAGGGCAAAAGGGGACATGGCCCACCTAAGAGTAATGCCACAGATATTGTCATTACAAAGACATCAACAAACCCTTTCAGTGAGAACATTGAGGAAGGAGAGAAACCAGAAAAGAATGCCGCTTCTGTGAAACCGTCGCAGACGAAACCTGTCAAACCCAGGTTAGTGAGGAGAAATACTTAAATTTTTGCTAATATCATCTTCATCCTATTTGTCAGGGCTGCCCAATTTAGAAAACTGAGCAGCTTACAACATTGGAATACACAATGAACAGTCAAAAAAAATACTAAAACATAACAGCCCACACAAAAAAACAGCCATAACAAACATACAAAGACTCCACAGACTCATCAATTAAGAGTTACAGTATATGGTACTCAGAGTCTCTTTGAAGAGTTCAGCAGCATATAAATTATATAAATTTAAAAAAAATCTTCAGATTTGATAACTGAGCCAAGTCTTAAGAGCTTTCCAGAACCCCAGGAAAGAGGGTGCCATAGGTATTGGGGATGGGATGGGATTGAGGATGCCGTTTCAAAGGTCACAAATACCTTAACATATAATGCATTTAGTAAGATTGATCTTTTACCTGGGGCAGGTGTAAATTTCAGGGTGTATCTGATCTGGATATTTAGCAGCCAGATCATTTTGCTGGTGACATGCATGGCTCTGTTGTCTTGAAAAAGGAGAGTAACATATGATCTTTGCAGGCTACCTTGTTTTTTTGTTTTTTTTTTAAGGAGAAAAAGCAAAATAGTTGCTATTCTTGCAATCAGGGTAGAAATGTTCCTCAAAGAAGTTCTAGAGCTGGAACATAAAGGGAATTGGAGGAATTATTTGATAAGAAAACTGGGCTACTTATGTTGTATAAGCTGATTATATTTATAAAGTAGTCCACTTTTCCAAACTAAATGTTTAATCAAAATACGTCAATACAGATACTGAGGATTTTTGATAGTGACTCGGGTTCATTGTTTTATATTGCTGAGATATATATATATAAACTTATGTGCTATGTCTTTGACTTGGTAAACTATATTTTGGAGACAGATAAATCTTGTCTTTTGTAAGGGAAGTGTGCCTATCAAAGATAGTGCTGTGCTTTCTAACTTTTGTGTTTTTGCTGCTTTATATGTTTGAAGGCTTTGCTGCTCATACAGTCTATTTCATCTGCTGAGATTAACAAAGTAATATTTTATAGACGTTTTGCTAAAATAGTTTATTGCTTTTCCATTTATTCTATTAAAAAAGTATAATAATATAAAAAAGCATGCTTGGGTGCTTCACTAAAGCCCTGTGTCCCTTATTACTAACATGCAGCAACTTTTCTAAACTTTTTATCTAAAATATGTCTGCTTGTCTCAGGTTGCATCTGCAACTGACATGCAGGTTTTATTTTGTCCCTTCTTACAGACTGGGCGTGTCTTCAGAGGATGAAACCAAAGCCACCTCTTTTCCTCCTGTTCCTCTTCCTCCTATTTGCTATCATTCAAATAATGAAAATAATCCTTTTACTTCTAAATTTGATGAAGAACAGAAAACTCAGGAAGTTGGTAGGTTTGATAGATTAAAGAATGTTTCTGTTAATAATCCATTCACTACGAAATGGATGCAGGATTCTGGAGACCTGGAATGCTCTGCACTTTCTACCCGTCTTCCTTCAACTTCTGGCCATGAAAATAATCCCTTCACTCCTAAATGGGGACAAGAATCTCAGGCGCAGGAGATGGAAACCTCTTCCTTATATTCTCTACATTCTGCAGCTTCCATTACTGAAACTCATACTATTCCTTCTCAGCTTTCTAACGTTAATGATCCCTTTGTAATCAAAGTAGGACAGGAATCTGAAAGAAATAAAAGTCCTCCCACATCTATAAATTCTGTTTCTCTAACTGAAAACATTGATAATTCCAAGTACAGAGATGATGTTTCTTCAGAAAAGTTTCAAAATGAAAACTTAACTAATCAAAGTGATACTATATCCAACTTCTCTGGCTCTCTATCTGAGAGTCTTCCACCACAGTTTTCTGACCTAGTTAGAGTGAACCAAAAAGCGTCATATGACAAAGTGCTTATAGTACTGCCTTTTAAAGAAAAGAATGGGATGAAAAAGTCAGTCGCCTTTGCGGTCGATGAATCGAAAGAGGATGTAATAAGTAATCATAATAACCATGCAGCTGAAGATTCATTTGAGGTAAATGAAAATAAAGAAGCACTAAATTCATTTGAAAAGAATAGTGACCAGGTAATTGAATTAAACTTAGAAAAAAGTTGCAGCTCTAAGTCTGATGAAGAAGACGTAATTGAACAGAAGAAAGTTGAATCTGGCTTATCTAAAAAGGAGCCACTGGTACCAATTGCAAGAGTCCTCATTCCTCTGCAAACCAAAATGTCAGTTCCTGAACTGAGTGACAAAATACACACTGTACCACCAAAACCAGCACCAAGAAATAGTTTGAAAGTGAAAAAAGGTGTACCTCTAACTGATGAACCAAAAGGAGAAGATTTATCAAGTCATGCATCTGTTCTCAAAGAGGTTTCTTCAGACAGTTCAACCTTTAGTGAAAAGCCAAGCCATATTTGCTCATTAACTTCAGAATTGGCTGACCTTCCTCATATTTATGATAATAGTAATACAGATCCATCTCAAAGTATGAAGGATGATTCTAACCACATGATGAGAACATTACTTGGGATTTCAGGTCCCGGAGAGCTGAATGTAAAGCCGATTACTCTTCCTGTTATTCCAGAAGTAGCTTCAGATGATGAGCAATTAGGTGATCATCAACAGAATCCTGAAAGTATGACATTAAGTGAAGATTTGTCAAGAAATGAAGATGGCCTTATGAACTTGTGGGCCTCTGCTGAGAGGACAGATCTGACATCATCTAAGAAAGCTATTGGAGAGACTGTATCATGTCTCATACAAATGAGTAATTTTGGCAATTCATCCAACAGATTGTTGAAGGATCCAACCAACGATGTACATAAAAACCCAAATTGTAACTTATCAGGCATAGAAAAGGAGTGTGGAGAACACTCTAACAAAGATAGGCAGGATGATTGTCCTGAGTCTTCTGCTAAGCCTGTTTCTCTTTATCCTCTGTCTAATTCTTCTCAGTCTTGCTCTGTTAGCTCTTTCCAGTCTGATTCTCATGGCTTTAATAAAGCAGAATCTCCAAAAAAAGCTACAACGGAAGAATTGGATGCCAAAGTGGAAAGCTCTGGCAGGAAGAAGCTGCTTCAGGCGTGGGTTTCACCCTCTGAAACACATCCCAATCCTGGTGGAAATTCTGCCAAACTCAGGTGAGAAGACAAGCAAGATGGGTATGGGAGATCCAATATAAAAAGCATTAGCTGCTGTTGCATCCTTGAAATCTCTCTTCTTGGTGGGAAGGTGGAAAAGCCAACTTTATTTGTAACTTTAATAAATAGAATGGGGAAACAAGTCATGGGGATATACTCGGTACCTTTCCTGGCTTACTTCCATTATTTTGTCATGCGTATCTAATTCATTATGAAAATAAAATAGTAAAAGTGAAAATCCCCTACTTTGGCATAAATTCCTTGGAGGAAGGACAGAACATAAATGTATTAAGCAAACCTTTAGTCTTATTTGAGCAGGTTATTTAATACACTGTGTGACTTGTAGTTCCACCATATGGAGATGCCAGCCGCACAAAAGTGTTTGTCTGAAATTTGAAGGTGAAAGGTAAGAGAAGGAAAAAAGTGACTTTGCAGAATTCATGTGTGCAATGCTGTTACATCCAGACTAAATCTATGTTATTCACTGTAAATGTTATCTCTTTTAGACTTCATCCTGTGAAGCCAATGAATGCTACAACTAACCAACCATCTGCAAAAATCTTGAGCATAAATACTAAAATGCTGGATAATCAAAATGAAATCAATCTGAAGGTACTTAAGGCATTTTTTAAATGTATGGTCAATCTCTGGTTCTGTAATTTCTGTTGATTCTCACTGTAGAGTAAATGAAAATTGAAAATTAGAATATGTTAAAGCACAGTACAATATTCAATTTTTATTATTATAGTCATAGACCAGAATAAATAAAATAATAAATATACAATTAAAAATTCTAGAGTAAATAGCAATAACACTTAGACTTATATACCACTATACAGTGCTTTACAGCCCTCTTTAAGTGATTTACAGAGTCAGCCTATTGCCCCCAACTATCTGGGTCCTCATTTTCCCCCTCTCAGAAGGATGGAAGGCTGAGCCTGGTGAGATTTGAACTGTTAAATTGCAGGCAGCCAGCAGAAGTAGCCTGATGTACTGCAGTCTAACCACTGTGCCACCACTGCGCGAATAACAAATACAATCTATGATAAAATCCAGTCTGTCAATTTATACATGGTCTAGTAGCTGTGGTTAACAGGTGTGCTCCTTGTACTCTGTATTTTTAACTACTTTTTTATGAAGACAATAGTTGCAGGATAGTATCGTCCATTTTAAAATATGACTGGAGAATGTATGAATTGCCTATGCTGAAAACTTGAAACTCTTCTAAAGGCTTTCAACATAGGAGATTTTGGTATTGGATTATACAATGGTTATTGACTGTGTATGACGTTTGTCAGAATTTGAAATTTTCAGACAATTGCAATGGATGATTTACATGTGATTTATTAAGAAGATTCCCTTGATTTTTACTGGTTTGGGAAACCACAACCAGAGGTGGGATTAGAAAGGCTTAAAATCTTAAAATCCATAAATGTACTTGCTAATGCTGCATCTTTACATTTTTGTGGTTTTTATTAGAGTGGTCACTTTTAAGCATTACTGAAACATTTTTGAAATGCATGCTCAATCCCTGAATCTAAAAGTTTGAGCCGCTTTCTGATTTTTGATTCTATTCATGACAACTCTTGCTACTGAAATTACTTTTCCCCCTCTTTCTTTTCTACAGAAATATGACCGTTCAGATCCTGCCTATGCTTATGCTCAGTTAACTCATGATGAACTTATCCAATTGGTCTTGAAACAAAAAGATATTCTTGCCAAGCGAGATGTCCAGGTACGAGAGCTGGAAGACTATATAGATAACTTACTTGTTAGAGTCATGGAAGCAACGCCCAACATTCTTCGAATTGAAGTCCACCCCAAAAAGAAAGCTGGAAAGATGTAAAATGACACCTCAATCTGTATGAAGACCTTTCTTAGTCAAACCTAAGCAGAGAATGTGAAATGAAATAACTTGCTTTATCAAAACAAAAGTTATTTATTTCTTTGGGTAAAATTGGTTTTCTTGTCTTAGAGACTGGCTAGATACAAACCGAAATGACAATCTTTCTTTAGATACTCTTCTAGTGCAATGCAAATATTTTGTCCTCTGTTTATAATTAAAAATATGAGCTTAGGAAACTATGTGAATTAGTTTTCTACTGTGAATAATATTGTACCTGAAGCATTTATACAGAATTTTATGTTGAGTTGAAAAACATTTGCCAGAGTTTTCAAATTTCTGTGGGTAATACTACTAAGTTTTTGTGCAATACATACAATCTTATCGTAAGCAATCTCATGCTAATTCACTGAAAACACTGGAATATCATCAAGTCCCTCATTTTAATTTGCTGGAAAATGAAAATATTACTGGAAAACTGGATGCCTTTGAAATCATCATTGTGACTTTCACAGGTTCTTATCAATTGGGGCTTATGCTATGAATGTTTACAATGAATTGTGTACTGAGCTACTTGCATTATTCATTTGGGAACCATAGGTAAAAAAAATTACATAGTAACCGCTGGTGAACAAACATTGCTAGCATGCTTGCGTTGTCTACATTGAAATGGCAAGTGAATAAGAGCATGCAAAACTGCAGTTTAGCACTGAGTTTTATAATCTCTAATTATGACTGGTTTGGGATCCATTGTATTTTATCTGGACTGGGACAAACTGGCTAATAGCGCTAGAGCACCAAAGCTAGTTGCTCAGTTGTAGGTGATGATTTCTAAATAGAAATTAAAGCAGGGATAAGTAACCTTGGGTTTTAAAAAGAACCCAAGTACTCCAGTAGTAGTACTAGGTTGTTATTCCTCCATGACTTTAGAAATGTGGATATAACTGAAAAGTTCCCAGATTTTTAAGTTTGAAAGTACATATTCACACACTTCTTAATTGGCCATAAATATTGACTGAGCTTGCTTTTTAGTCACATCTTCGTTCAGAAATTGATGTATTTTTCTTCCTTCTATTTTACTCAATAAAGTGTTTCCAGAATGTCTTCCTATTTGCGAACACCCACACAAAAATTCCTCTTACAAAGTTGTTTTCAGAAAATCTTAAGAAAATTGGTGTACTTAAGTCCTTTTAGAATAACAATCTACACAGGCTAGTACAATTACTTTTATCAGGAAGGGTCAGATAGTTTTGGGGTTCCAGAAGTCTCTTTCTTGAGTTCTTCCAGATTCTGTATTCTTCAGAGATATAATTGCTTACGATGGTTATTATGGGTGAAAAAAATCTCCGATAAAATTGTAGATTTTCAGAATCCATAACTGATGAGGAAGCAGTTAGAAATCTTTTAGGTAATTTTTGTTAAGGGAAAGAAAAGGCACTCTTTTTCATCAGATGCCATGGCAAATGTATCTGCAATTCTGGAACACTTTCCTCCTTTTCTATGCAGTGAAATTTTGGGTTAAACTTTGCTTTTTTTCAGGAATTGCTGAGTAAAGTCTCCATGTATAAACTCTTGTAATTCCAAACATTATTTGCTATGCCCAAAGCTGTATATGCAATACAGTCAGTTAACGCAAGTTTTCCTTTCTCCTTAAGAATATCTATGCTATGTTTGAAATGAACAAACTTGAATATCTGATAAATTGCTCAAATCTGAGAATATTCATTGATACTTAAATTTCATTTTATTTGGTCAAAAAAACTAAACAGGGCAGTATTGATGTGAGAAAGTCTGAGGGAGAGAGTCAACAGCAGAATTTTTTTACATTGAGGCACTTGTTTTGGAAACCTGGAAGCTTTGTTTGAGCTGTGTTCTGATGTAAAGATTTTGAATTGTCAGGCTTTTCCACAGTTAACTTCTCTTTCCCCAGAGATAGAGAAATGTAGCCTGATCTATTTGTTGCAATAATTACTGGAATACATATGAGATTGACATGATCTTTCCACAATAGATAGACTATGTTGTTTCTGATAAAGGCTAAGGGGAATCATCACATTTTCAACAAACAGTTCGTGCAAGGTTTATGTAAAATAGATCAAATTTCTGTTTTCCTGTGAAAATAACAGTATAAGGTAAAGTGGGAAGAATAAATACAGAACTTTTAAATCTTGCAAAAATTTTAAATGGAAAGTTAAAGAGGTTTTTAATTCTAAAGAAGGACAATGGATACATGGGTGAGTAAGATGTGCCTTGAAAGAAAGAATGTATACTCCAGATCTAATAATATTTTATTCGGGATGTAGTGGGAAAACCACATTTTCTATGCATATTTTAAAACTTACTCTGAACTGGGCATCTTCCTTTTTATGACTTACAACAAATACATTGTTGTGTTATTACAGATTATTTAATCTATTTAAAATTTTAAATTCTTAGAAGGTAGAAACTTCATGTAGAGATTAGCAAGGTACTTTGCAGAATTACACAAGTCTCTGCATGTTTATGTTTTAGCCACTCAAATCTACTACTGATTCAAAATAGTTAGCAATCACAGCTAGCTGATTAAATGCAGGTACCTGCAGCAATCCAAGTATTGTTTAGAGACATTGAAGAATTAATTTAATCATTTGCTATAGCTGTTGTTTATTATCTTCCTATGCACTTTAATGAAGGATCTGTTTGGCACTGAACAGTTCTTCAGTCCTCTTATTATACTTAGTCACCATACTGGATTACAATACAAATTTGTCAGCTACATTTACTAACCAATGTACTTGCCACTCTATAATCTGGCAATCACCAAAGAGCAAAATAGTTAAGGCGGCTACAGTACTCATGTTTTGAGAAGTGTAGTTTGTATGACTTAGCAATGCATTCATAACCTACTTACATATTTTAAGGTTTGGTACAAAATGAGTAATATATTTGAATGTCAGATTCTGAAGGAGGAGTAGATCATACTCTCTGCTGTTGCCATAAACTGAGTGTGAAATCTATTGAATAGATATATCTGCCTCTTCCTATGCAGTATAGCTCTAATTCTGAGGAACTATATAAAAGGGTTCTTTTTGCCTCATTTGTTTGGTAGAGTTAGAAGAAGCATTTTGGACTTTTCCACGGAAAAAAACAGTGATCTGGCATACTGAGGGTAGTACAATATTGTGAAATTGCTGGTACTGAAATGTATAACAATACATATTTTATACGTAGAAGAAAAAAATTAGAGGGTATTTTAAAGTCTAGCTATTTTCCTCTGCTGGTTGTAGCATAATGCAGTATGCTTTTATGAAAAGGCATGCAGGAATTTGTATTGTGTGTCTGAGTCCAGAATATCAAATAGCTGCTTTAACACCATGTTCCCTAGGAATAAATTTCTCAAATAGAATGGAATTATATTCTAAACATGTCCGCTAATAAAATGGCAGAAACCAAACTCGTGCTGGACAAATTTTGAGCAGATTGAGAAAATCCAAATTTAGAATGCTAAAACTGAATTTTAATATAAGTTCCAGTAAGATAGCATAGTTGTTGGTCATTGTTGAAAATTATGGGAATTGCAGTCTAGGGAGCGTGCTAAATTTTCCAACCTGAAACAGGCTGTCAGCAGTTTCAATAATTGGAAAGGTCCATTTTGTGTTTAGAACATTCCATAATAACCTTTTGTACAAGATTGATCTCGACACACACAAAGAACACTAAATTGGGGGAAGATTGTTTTAAGTCATAACTGTATGTATTTAATGGGTTTTAAGCGGGGCAGTTTCACATATTGTGTAACATACAAGGAAGGAGTTACATCTGGGCCCAGTTGTTGCCAACTTTCATGCCTTATATATTACTACATATATAATGTATAAATAACAGTGCCTTAAAATCAGTATTTTACTGAACGATTTAAATATTATCAGTTCATGTAAATTCTTAAGTTTTAATAAAATGGTTATGCAATGAATAGTTAGTCTCCCTCTGTATATTTAACATAGAAGGATTTGAATGGATGTTTATGCTTTGTTACAGTTGGTACATTGCCTGATGGTTTTTATATAGAAACCTTCAGCCTTATGAAATGTTAAAATAAAGTTATTTAAAGTTAAACAAATATATGTCCTTTGTTATATATTTTATGTACTGATAGACCCAAGAATGAATAAGCACATTCACTGTTTAGTAAGCTTGTATTTAGTGGTGAAATTCAATTTTTTTAAACTACCAATTCTGGTAGCTTGATGGGTGTGGCAGGGGAAGGATACTACAAAATCTCCATTCCTGAGGGAAGGATACTGCAAAATCTCTATTCCCACCACACTCTGGGGCCAGCCAGAGATTATACTTGCCGGTTCTCTGAACTACTCAAAATTTTCACTACCGGTTCTCTGAACTACTAAAAATTTCGTCTACCAGTTGCCCAGAACCTGTCAGAACCTGCTGGATTTCACTCGCTTTTATCCAGTCTATCGTTTAAACATAATTTTCTTCATATGATTGATAGAAGTGTTTATGAAGGCAGTTTTATGCATGTGATGAAAGTAAATACAATACCTAACTAATGGTTCATCCCTAAGCAGGGAGTAAAATGTACTATGTCTTTCATATTCAATGAATTTTTGAATATAATAAAAGTTTGTTGGGAAGTTAGAATTTTGATGATTGGGGAAAAAAATATCTACTGTACTTTTATATGCTGATGTTTCCAGATGTGCAAATGCTGAACAATGTCCTTAAATGTCTTTTTTTGCATTTTGTAAAATGTTCCCTGCCTGAAAGGGAATGGTGTGATCACACACACATCAAAGTAGGAATAAAGTTTTAGGTTGTGTTGATTGATTTTAATAGGATGTAAACTCAGCCTCATCCTGTATTTCATACCAATATTTTAACAACCAATGACATCTCTTCTTCACACTACAAACCTAATATAGAAATTGTAGAAAATAAGATTATGGACGTGGATGATCAAAATCATCCTGATTTGATGATACTGAGAACATTTCTTTTTCTAATTTCCTCTGCTTTTACATATTTGGTGAGACTGAAACTTCAGGCTATTTTACATGCATATTTCAAATTATATTAATAATCTACTGTTAATGGAACAGTTGGATTTGAAGAAAATCAAAGGTTTTAAGATTTTTTTTAATGAGATTTTTTTACAATTTGACAACACAGCTAGTTCTAAATAATTGTATGAAAAGTAGTTACATTTTTAAAAAATCTTGCACTTAAAACTCTGACATCCTCCTGATAAATGTGCTTTTAAAAAAATAATAATCCTGCATTGTCAAAAAATGATCCTTTGCTGTAAAGCGTTCCTG
>JAPKID020000216.1:0-20311 GCA_026931265.2 Tropidonophis doriae | reverse complement strand
ATTCCAAGTGTGGCCTTACCAAGGCATTATAAAGTGGTATTAACTCTTCATGAAATATTATTATTATTAATTATTATTATTATAATTAACTGTTATAATTTATTATTATTATTATTATTATTATTATTATTATTATTATTATTATTAAGTAGGTATTAATACTACTTGAAATACTGTATCTTCTTTTGAGCACTGCAGTGCAAAATGGGCATGACAAATTGCAGTTCAAAAGTCCAATTGAAGTGATGAAGGATTTGGAAACCAAATAGTATGTGGAATGAATGAGGGATCTACATTCTCTACTGAGTACAGAATCCATAGAGCACTGAGAAGACATGATTGCTGTCTTCAGATATTTGAAGGATTCTTACATAGAAGACAGATTTAAATTATTTGATGCCTTAGGGGGCAGCACCAGAGTCACTATGTCAAAAGTACAAGGAAGGAAATTGAAACTAAATGTCAGAAGGAATTTCCTACTTGTACAACTGTCAGTCAAACAACAGCTTCCCCATAAAGTGATAAGTCTTCCTTTGCTGAATCATGCACCGGGCTGGGGACTGGATTAGATGACTTCTAAGGTCCCTTTCAACTTTTATAATTGAATATTTGAATGCAATTGTCTCCAACCTCTGTGCCCTATAGAGCTTCAGACTTGATCTCCAAAATTTTCCAAAGACATTGCTGAGAAATACACACGTCTGAAAAATTTTTAAATGTAGGTAGACTAAATTAATATATTATGTGAATACAGCCCAAAAGTAATGGAAGATCCTTTTAGACACTATGGAAATAATACATTAGTGTGAATGTCTCACCTATCAGTTGTATTCTAAACTGCAAAAGGAAAGAATTCATACTGTGAAGATGACTCTCTTTTCAACGGAAATCACCACAATAGATAACATCATTTCTTTCAAAGGAGCCAAAGTAGATAGCATCAAAACCTCTGACTGCTCAGGGCGGTAGCAGTGGCTAAGAATACTTTTAATACACTTTTCTATAGATACTTCCACACGCTACTTGAAGTGGGCATGAGTTCCAAAGTTATTTTTTTATTTATGTTTATTGTTTTAAGCATTTCATTGGTCACATATTGCTAGTTCAACTGCTAGCTACACACTATTGAAAATCACATCAAATGAGAAGGGCAGCCATATAAATTTGCCAAACAAATAAAGTAAGTTAGATTTTTCTTTTTAATAACATTCTGACACAACAAAACATAATTTAAGTTAGAGAAAAAAAAAACAAGAAAAATAGTAATGGAATCAGGTAAATAAGGAATCTACAAATGTGATAAACTTATGACTTTGCAGATTCATAAATGATTCAATATACCTAAATATGTTTCATCCAAAAACCCTGTTAAACACTACACAGAATAATTTTTTGTGGGAATCATATAAATTCCTGTACATGGGGAAAATATGTAATGTAATGCTTTTATTTCTTCCCTGGGAGGTCAAGTGAATGGACTGTATATATACCATTCTGATAAGTTCCCTTACAGTATATTATCCACAGATTGCATTGTAAGATACCTTGATGTAAATTATCAAAATTTTCAAACCTTGGGATTTGTTTGCACAAAACTAAACAAAAAAAGTGTACAGATGGTAATTAGAGTATAATTCAGGAAGAATTTTAAGGATCTTCCAAGCATCAAGAAATGGAGAGGTCTTATTCTAAATATGCTCCTGGACATGCCAGAGAAATGCGTTTACCTTTTAAATTCTTTTTTAAAAAATTACCTAGATGAGGTTGGTGCTCTTCTATCTGCTATACGTAGACCAAATATTCTCTGTGCAAAGCATGAGATTCCTGCATTCTGTTCTCCAAGTTCCCTGAAATGTGTCAATTATTGTACCGAAGTTAAAAGCAGTTTCCGTGGAAGGATAGGTCTGGTTCTTTACGATTTGGCTAAAGTAATCAGCCTCATGTAATCAGCTGTAAATTCTAGAGTTCATGCAATTCTAGAATACAGATTAAAGTGCTTGGAAGACAACCTGGAAGAAGAACATTGGTCCTGTTTTCCTTCTATGATTCATGGAAAACTCACCCAAATTCAGTGCCTATGACTAAAGAGGATCTAGATGAGTTTGTTAGTTCTAAAGCAGTCAGGGGTCTCTTGCACCCAGACAAGCAAAAAGCAAGAGCTAGAGAGATACATAGATCTTATTTAAAATGTTGATCAAAGATAGTTCAACATGTGTATACACTACCAGAAGACCTGAAATACAGAACTACTAATTGCTTTACAACTAATAAGAGAACAAACCAACTATAATAGCTATAAACGTGTATTCTTAATGGTAAGAAATAACTACAGAAATATTCATAGAAAAGAAACATAGTAGCTTTGATATATAAACTGAGACAAAGTCCAAATTGTTATTTTAATGGATTGACTCTTTGTTTAGAGCAGGAAAAGATAAGGAGATAAGATAACACAAATCCTTGAAATTTCAAGGTATGAACTGTACCGTTAATCACTATTGGGTACAAATTGCAAGAGAAATATCCATAAAACTCATTAAAACCCATTAAGTAAGAGGTGTGGTGGCACACTGGTTAGCATACAGTATTGCAGGCTAATTCTGCCAACTGCCAGCTGTTCGATCCTGGAGCAGTTCAAGGTTGACTCAGCCTTCCATCCTTCCAAGGTCAGAAATACAGTAGGTAGGTAGGTAAGGCTTATAGGGGGTTGTGTGTACGTGTTTGTGTGTGCAGGTGTAGATCTACACACAGATTGGTTGGCCATTTAACCAGACTGGGCCACAGCAACGCATGGCCAGGAACTGCTAGTATCTTTAATAAGAGAGCAAAAAGCTGGGAACAAGGAGTTTATGTTGCTAAAGGAAAAGGGAAAGAGACATTTAGTCATAGCAAAAACTGCAGAACATTACATGGAAATAGGAGCCAAATAAAGCAGAATTACAAAGCTGAATCAATTTAACCCACATCACCACTGGGAGTTTTAAGTAGATATAGATTCATAATGAAAGGCCAAAGTCCAGGCAAGCAAACAGAGTTACATTTATCAGAAAGTGAATCATAAACCAGACGCTGAGGCCAGATGTTTTTAACATTTGTGGGGCCAGTGAGGTGGAAATTATGAACCAGGTTCCTCCTGTCATCTTTTTTTAATGACATTGATTATACCCCTTTAAAATGTTTTCCAGGAAGGGAATATGCATATTATCTTTCTTATCTCCTGTCAGATTAAACATTTGGTATCTCCAGAAGTATGGCATCATTTCTCCATATTGCCTATCCCATCTGGTTTTGAAATTTAAGACACTAAGATTTGTTGTTGTTGTTTTGCTTAGGTTCTGTACAGCTTGTACAGAACCTAAGCAAAGAAAAAAAAAACCCAGATTGTGTTTGTTCTGTGGGTTTGTCTGTTATTCGATATTGTATGACTGATCTTTTAATAATAAACTAAAAACAAACTGAATAATCACAACCTGTCCTTTTGCATCCATGGCAAGGTGGCAAGGTTTCTGGTTCAGAAAGCATGGAACTTTTTGTTTTGCAGCTGAATTTTGTAGCTAAAGTGGCCTTGAAAAACAATGGCCTTGAAAAACAAAGAGAAATATTATATTTTCAACCTTCCCTATATGCACGCACGGACAGGCGGGCGCGCACACACACACACACATCAGAATGCGTGCAGAGATAGTTCAGATCAGATTGTCAAATATCAAAGCTCAGATAACTTTCAATGTGGTGCTAGCACTAACCAAGTTATCAGTTCCTCAACTGAACATCTACTGCTCTATAAATCTTGATTCCCATTCCTTCAATTTCAACTGTTCTCATATAGGCATCCTTTTAGTTTTTCCATGCCCATTTCTTTTCATATCCACTCTGTTAGTTTCTTTTGATGAAAACATTTTGCAAAGTGCAGAATAGGAGTAGCAAGTAGTAAACCAAAAAATAATAATTAAGACTTGAAGTGTTATAATAGATTCTTAAAGACCGTATGCAGTTACTACTAATAATAATTTGATTAATTTTTTAACACCAAATATATTCATCCTATCTCTGCCCTTGCAGGCCCAGAAACTTGTTTCTGTTGACTGTGCAAACTGTGAGAATTATACTTTCTAGGTTTGGTTTTTTTCATTTGTACTAGCAGCAATTTTCATGACCTAAAAATCACGTGATACGATATCAAAAACACCAAACAATGACTCTGCCCATCAATTCCATCTCGGGACTGCCTTCACACTGCTGCAGACAGCCTTGGTTTGAGCATCTGCCTAATTACTCTTACACATTTTACTGGGAAATCCAGGATGGTTCTATGAGATGTATCAACCAGATACAGATTTAAGATCTTTAAATTTGAAGTCCAGTGTGTGTGTTATTGTTTATTTCCTTGTAAATGTTTTATATGCTATTTAAAACAAAAGCTTCATTAAAACGTGACTGTTAACCTTCTACATGATTTGGCAATTCTAATACTTACCTACAACACCTTTGATTCTGTCAGATAAACTCTTTTGTTGATGTCATTCTGCTGGGAGCAATTGTTCTGTAAAAAGTGATGTCACAGTCACATTCATTGCATAGGCTGGTTCATCATAAACAGCCATCAAGCCAGGGTACTGAGCTACTTAAAAACAGTTGAACTGAAATTTCAGTTCTTTTTTTTTCTTTAAAAAGTGATCATACCAAATCACATAGGAAAATCCTGTGAGAATTTATACAATGATTGTCATTGGTTGGCTGCTATTCCTTCTCACTTTGCATCTAATGAACAGAATTCCAAAAGCTAAGGTGAGTACATTTTTAAAATATATTTAAATTTTACCTAGGTTATTGTTGGATGCAGAAACAAAATATGTATGGAATTTATATCAAAAGCAAAATTATTCCTAAAGAAATCGTATTTGTAAGAAGAGATAAGGATGCCAAGCTATTATTTCCTCGCTTCATTAATTACTGGTCATTTGAGAGAAGGGTGAAAGGGACAATTTATTGACTATTTAGTCCTTCCACTGGAGCACATTTTCTATTATATTTTCCCAGGGTTCTGGACTCATGTTAAACTTCCCTTTAGATGCATGTACCTCTTGCAACTAGCAGTGACTGAAACCATGACACAGAAGCATCAAGAGTGTTGCTATATGCTATATGATGTACATAATAGTTGTTGCAATGTTGACAAGTAGGTTGGCTTGTGGGTAGTATGCAAAAATTAAAAATCCTGGCTTCCATGATATAGCATGAGGATGCTTGCAAAAAATCTAGTTGTGGTTATACAGGCCACACTCCATGTGGGATAAGTGTAATTAAGACTGGTAACCTAATCCAGTGGTTCTCATCCTTTTCTTCGCCATACCTTTTGTGGCCACAGACCAAAGCCCTGGAACCTGAAGTCTTAACGCAAGATTTAAATCCTACCATTTCTTCAAGCCTTCATGGACCCCTTGTGATGATATTGTAGTCCCTCAGGAGTCCGTGAACCACAGGTTGAGAATCACTGGCCTAGTCTATACCTTAGCTACCTTACTAAAAAGCATTATATGAAAGTTGCAAGGTGATGGTCAGTAGAGTTTGATATCTCTGAGCCTGTCTGGTGATGGTCAATGCTTATGGAATGTTATAGTTTGAAATGTAAAAAAACACAAGTCTATCCAAAAGAATACAAATTAAAAGATGAAATTAAAGAAACAAAAAAGGCACATCAGGGTTTTTCCTTACCGGTTATAATGTAAAAATGGTTAACCAGAGAGGCAGTTTCTGTAATGAGTGAAATAAAGATTAGGCTAGAAACAACACCAGAATGTTTCCTACCTGCCTTTCTTACAGGATTAGCCCTATAAAGTGGGGAAAAAAACAAAATGAGATTTCTTCCAACAACCGGTTCTCCGAACTGCTTAGAAAGTTAACAACCAGTTCTCCTGAATAGGTGCGAACTGACTGAATCCTACCACTGATTCAGTTTAGCAGAGAAATCGTCTTGGCAATTCTGGTGGAGGTGTTTTTGCAAATGTCCATGCATACTTAGAAGAGGCAGGGAAGTCCTCCTCAAAGCAGGCATGCTGATCTTCGGGGGAATGGAGCGTTTTGATTCTTTAAATAGTGGTTTGGTTATACACAGAGGTATTTATGTGTTTGGGTACTTTGCAAAACACCTTTTTAAATGGCTGAGTCTGGACTGTTGCTTAGCTGTGTTGTATGAAAAAATAAAATATTTTTTGATTCTTCCCAAAGTGAGCAGTGAGAAGTGCAATAAAATAAGTAAGCTGAGTGTTGGAAATTGTTACTATTTCTGAGGTGAATATTTTGAGAGTAAGAGAAATTTAAAGGAAAGACAAATATATTTACAAGCATGGAACTGGAAAAAAATAGTAAAAAAAAATGTCCACTAAAGGCTGGCAGTTGGTAAAAGCAATCAACAACGTCTCCCATGGCTCATAAGGTCTCCCTCTTCTGATCCAGAAAAAGAGGCCTGGCTGTCATTAGATGTTTCATGAGAAAAATATATGAGGCACCTAATATTATTTAATCAAAGATTAAATTAATGGATGGAGGTTATAAAATATATATCTGAAATTAATTAAAAAGCCTGATGCGTGAGCAAATATCTGTAGACTTGGCCTGGGTTATCTCAAGGCATGTATTTCCCATTTATCTGCTGCTTTAAAAAAAAAACATTTCTGCAAAAAAGAAAAAAAGTCTCTTGTTGAGGGTAAAGTATAGCATTGTGTCTATTAACTTTAGTCTGCTATGCTGTTTCTTTAGAATCCAATAAACAGAAATTGCTTATCTATCAATGGAGAAGAAAAGAGCTCAGCTTTTTTATGCCTTGATAAAAGTCATATGGGGAAGAAATATGAACATGTGTAAAGGTGTCACAGAGAAGAAGCCAAGAAGGCTAAGACTTGTTATTTATCGTTCTCAAATGTAGGACTCAGAATAAATAGTTTCAAGTTGCAAGAAGGGAGGTTTCTAACTGTAAGAACAGTTCAGCAGTGCAACTAATTGCCTGTAGAAATGGTGAACATGTTCAAGCCAAATCTGGAAAGCCATTGGTTAGGAATGTTTCAATCAGGGGCTAAGCTTGATGGCCAAATGACCCATTGTAATCCAGATTTCTCACAATGAGAAGTATGGCCACTGCATTTATGAGAGTATAGACAAGATATAGGGGGATGCAGTGGCTCAATGGCTAAGAGGCTGAGCTTGTTGATCAGAAAAGTTGGCAGTTCAGCGGTTTGAATCCATAGCACTGCGTAACGGTATGAGCTCCCATTATTTGTCCCAGCTTTTGCCAACCTAGCAGTTTGAAAGCATGTAAAAATGCAAGTAGAAAAATAAGAACCACCTTTGGTGGGAAGGCAACAGTATTCTGTGCGCCTTCAGCATTGAGTCATGCCAGCCACATGACCACGGAGACGTCTTCAGACAGTGCTGGTTTTTCAGCTTTGAAACGAAGTACCACCCCCTAGAGTCAGGAACGACTAGCACATATGTGTGAGGGGAACCTTTGTCTTAGACAAGATGTGGAGGATTTAAATTTTGTTTTGATTGAGAGTTGGAGACAGTACCTACTTTTCTCCAAAATTTAAAATTAAGACTTACCAGCATTTTGTGATAGGCGGATCTCATGAGTTATCTGTATCTTGCATGAAATATTATGTAACATTTTCAGTATAATCTTAAAAAAATGATTTTGGTAACTGTGGTATCACAAAAAATTGTGATGCATATTGGCTGAAAAGAGGGCTGACTTCTGGTTTTAGAATGCTCGTTTCAGAATAAAGGAGAGACTTGCTGTTTTTTTCTCTCAGCAGCTTTTACAATGTTCTTCATAGCTTTAGACATACAACGTATCTTACTAAATATTTAGTTTTGCTTTTTTAAAGCAACATTGGTAACTTGCACATTTGTAAGAAAATTAAACTTGAAAGTATGTGAATAATGCTTGGGGAGATTTTAGAGATAGTTTCCAGAAATCAAGAACAGGTTTCAGTGCCCTGTACAGGAATATCTTTATTTTAAACTTTTCTATTCTTGGAAATAAATGATGCAGAGCGGGTGTGGGATGGTGGAGGACATGATGTAGATAACAGCAATTGATTCAATGCAACGATGTTAAATAATTTCATGCAGATTTAGATTTTAGATTTAGATTTCGGTTTCAATAGGATAGAATTAAATATAACTATAGTTGCTAAGTAAGCAGGCAACAAAAAGAATTGCTAAAGGTTTATACTCTCCCAATTTAATCTTCAGCTAGGATCATGAACTCTTGGCCTAAGTTAAACTTCTTAGTTTACTTCCTTTTCTGTATGAACACTGATAAAACAATCTATGTTGTTTCTTTCTTCAAATGCTTGAGTAATGTCTTCTGTGTTTGGTTGCAGGGGGAAGCAGAAAAGAACGAAGGTGAAAACAAGCCTTAACTGGCAGGCTCCCTTAGACAAATGTAGCCTAGGACAGAATTTCCATCTATTTTAAGAATGATGGTCCAGTTTGGAAGCGCAGTTTAAGGCACCACCAAGAAAGGAGATTTCCTGCTGATGAACTAATAGTTAATGAAGTACTGAAGACCATGAAGCCTTTTGTTCCTGTTGTTCGTAACTCATAAAACCCTTGCGACCATCATGTTATATGTTCATGACCTGGACTTTCCACATACATTACTGTGTTCCACTAAGCACAGAGCAAAGTGCATTTCAAGTGTTCTGTGTAACAGTATATTTGGAATGGATTCATTTTACCCTTATCACTTAAAACGTTTGAGCGCTGATGCAACATTTGATGGATGGATACTTTAAAAATTGTCTACTAGTTGCAGTGGTAAAAATTCACATAACATTTAAAAATATATCATTGGTGGGGACATCCTCACATAAATATTAGTATCAACACAACTGGGTATTTTTGGTAGAGATATTTCTTTTAAAAAATTAAATACCATCTTAAATTACAAAATTATAACTAGGAAAGCCAGGAAGGAATAAAAGAGCAAGTGATGCAAGAATTCTGCAATAAGGAATAACTATTTAAACAGCTCAAAATTGAAAACATTTAGACTGCAATCCTACCTTGTCTAGCATGAGTCCACTGGAATGAGTTCCAGATTATGTAACATGGATTGCAGAACTAAGATGTTTTAAATGCCTCAGTGAATTAAAAAAAAACCCTTATGATACTTTCCCTTTCTCACAGTTGTTATGTACATGTGTCTATATCTCTGTATAAATAGATAACCTAACCTCCATTTTCATCTTCTCAATATTGGACAACACATATTACAAAAAATAGAAGGTGGAGAAAGATAATAAGATTCAACACTGTCAGTTATAAACAGTTATAAAATATATGTTTTTATGGATGTATCTGAGTATAAGTATATGTCCTAATTTATAATTTCTTGAGAAAATTTAGTGAAGAATAAATAAAGTCAACATAAATTCACAATGAATTTAAATAAACACTAACAACATACTCTTGACACAAAACCCACTTCAAAATAGGAACAAAATAATGCAATTTTCACTGTATGTAATAGAGCAGATTTCTCAAAGAAGGAAGAATAAGAGTGGTTTCCAGAAAAAATGCAATGTTTCTTTATTCAGATAAAGGCATTAGAAAATTGGGCATCATCTAAGTTCAAACTGGGTGATAGTAGTATGTTTTGTGCTCTTCTTTGCCCTCTGCTAATTGTGCAACTTAATTCAATATATAAAAAATAGACAGTGGCCCAAATCTCTTCTGCAGCTCTTTGAGCTACCCTCACTTCTCCCAAGAATTATGATAACTCCTAAATAATGTGAGTTAAACTGTATGGGATTGCATGGAGGAAGCTGTAGGCAGGGACAATTACTTTAAATCATGTGATAAAATGTTATTCCATGTAGTTGCCATTGAAGTCCTATTTGACAAATCACATTGGAGGATCCCCTCCAGTAATATTTGTAGGAAAGGTCAAAATTAGTCAATATAGAACAGAGATACGGAGGACAAATTATCAGATAAAGTTTGATACAAGTATTACAGGCTACCAAAAGAAGAGTAAGTCTAGTGATTTTACCCCTATCTTCTCCCTCAAATGCTTTTCATGTTGGAAATAATTACAGCAAGAAAAAAGTAAATACTCAGATATGGTTACCTCAAATTCTATGAACAAATTAAAAACACAGCAAAAACTACAGAGGCACAAGTTGGAATGCCCCATGGTTGATATATTTACAAATAGCCAGAAGGATATTACATTAAAAAAATAAAATCAGATAAAACCAGAGCTCAAGAAGGAAGGAGGAACATCAAGAACAAAATAAAAACACAATTTTAAACACTCAAATAAAATCCACACCATATCCTGTGGCAGATGTACAGACATTTAGATATAACACAGAGGTACGACAAACAAAATGGTTTATAACAAAATGGATGTAAAATTTTAAAGAAACAGTTATAATACACCAATGAGAAAAATTATGTACTAAATCTATAAAATGTACACCGTTATAACTTAAAAGGAAAATTGGTCCAAAATATTTTATAGAAGTTATACAACTCCATTAATAATATCTAAGATAGACAAATCACATGGTAATAACTGTTGAAAATGCCATGAAACAGAAGGAACATTTTATTATATGAAACAGTCATGAAAAAACTTCAAAAATAGTTGAAAAAATATAACGCCAAAAATCTTGAATTTTAATTTTGAAATGAAACCACAACTTTTCCTACTAGGTGTAATCTCAAAAAAAATCAATAAGAAATATAATTCAATGAGATATATACTCATTTTGCAAAAATAAACTTTCGTCAACCTGGAAGAAAGAGAAGTCCAAATCATATCTTAACTGGGAACTTTAACTTGGAGGATACACAGTAATGACAAAACCTACAGTATATATTCACAATACAAGTTTAACTAAATGTAAATAAAAATGGTTCTCATATGTGCAACACATCATGCAGCATGTTGAATATAATCAGTTGCTGTCTAGCTGAATAGCCACAAATATTGCAAATTAGCAAATGTATAAAAGTGGGGAAATTAAACCAACAGTCATTTTTGTTAATTTCCATTTTCCTATAAAAAAAAGGTTAAAGGATTTTCACTTTTGCTTCGTCTGTCTGTCTGTCTGTCTGTCTGTCTGTCTGTCTGTCACCTTGGGCCAGTCACTTTCTCTCAGCCGTAGGAAGCAGGAAAGGGCAAACTATTTCTGAAAAAAATGTGCCAAGAAAACTGCCGGGACTTACCCAGCCAGTCACGAGGAAACAACAGTGGCTCAAAGGCACCCCAAAAGCAACAATACAATGTTTGTTCATTCATTATTTGTTCATTCATTGATATTCCCCCTTTATCATTTTTATAAAAACTCAAAGCAACAAACACAACCTATACTCTCTTTTCAGTGAGATGAGTTGGGCTGAGAGAAAGTGACTGGCTCAAAATCACCCACCTGCCTTTCATGCCTAAAACGGGACTAGGACTCATACTTCTAGCTTCTAAAGCAGGGGTAGTCATCCTTTTTATACCTACCACCCACTTTTGTATCTCTGTTAGTAGTAAAAAAAATTAACCGCCCACCGGTTCCACAGTAATGGTGATTTATAAAGTAGAGAAGCCAATTAAATTTAAAACAGGAAAGTGCTTCAGTATCGGACAAAACCCCTACCGCCCACCATGAAAGCTGGAACACCCACTAGTGAGCGGTAGGGACTAGGTTGACTACCATTGCTCTAGACTAAAATATATAATAAGACTTTCCACCTATCTGCAGTCACAAGACATAGCAGAAAAAAAGCAGTCTGCAGGCATTAGTGAGTGTTTGCTTGATGATGAAGGAGGCAAGGAGAAAAGTGGAAGCAACTGGCTTGGAGCCTGCAGTGTGGTGTTAGGACATACAATCTGAAAGAAGATCTGGTTCCCTCTTACAGCTTCTTGGTTTTCTGCACAGTGCACATGGCTCGGAAATCAGGTTGCTGTTAACATTTCACGTGATTACCCTGCTCTATAGCTTAAATCACAGTTAGGAAAAAGCTAACAAAAGAGAAGCAACTGAATACATTTATCTGTTACTTTGGGAAGACATGTTGCACAGAACTGAGATGGTGTGTAACTTGCAGTTCAGGCAGTGCATTTTCCCAGCGACGTGAAAATCAATCAATCAATTCAATTGATGGAAAACTGATAGATAAATGATCAGTAGTGCTGTTTTCTTAACAGTGGTAACTTCACGTTGCTCACAGGCATTTGCGCATGAGAGGCACACATACCGTTTAATTCAAAATCAATTTGATGGTATCGGGCCTTCTTGTATCATTAGGTAACTAACTTTCCCCTGAATGAACAGTATGTTTCTTGATTGGGAAAGGAACAATTCCACCTTTAAATCTTGCTTCTTGACAGAAGGTGGTGGAAAGAATTTCAAGCCTAAGTGGATGCATGTGTAAGCACACCATATGTTTTCCAGGGCCAAGATAGCAATTGACTTTGGAGAAAAAGAAACCAACAGTTTCAGATTACAGATGGGAACAGTAGGCAACAGCCGTCTTGGTCCTAACTAATGTGTGTGTTTTTCCTGGCTGGACCAGCTTGTGTTATGTTGCAGCTACAGCTGATTTGGTATGCCCTTATTAACTCTAGGACTCCTGAACTCTCAGTTACAGCTAAGTCACCGAAGAATCTGGAAGGAGCTTAACTTCATCCAGGCTACATGAATTATGCGTTTATTCAGCCAAGGAAGACAAATGCATCTGTACCTCCTTTAAATAAAACCTTCTAAAGCAGGGATCTCCAACCTTTGCAACCTTAAGTCTGAAGGACTTCAGCTCCCAGAATTCCCCAGCCAGCTTTGCTGACTGGAGAATTCTGAGACCTGAAGTCCTTCAGACTTAAAGTTGCCAAGGTTGGAGACCCCTGTTCTAAAAGATTGTCACTCTTTTGTTAGCAGTAGATCATCTGTGGTCCTTCCACAAATTTTGATTTGAAATAACATACCTCATCTCCATGATGGTGAACCTATGGCACGCCTGCCATAGGTGGCATGCAGAGCCATATCTGTTGGCATGTGAGCTGTCAACTCCAGATCACAAGTGCACACCAGCCACCTGATTTTTCAGAGGGCTGGGGAAGGTTGTTTTTGCCCTCCTCGGGCTTCAGGATAGCGTCTGGAGCCTGGGGAGGGCAAAAAACAGGCCCAATGTTTTTCACCCTTCCCAGGCTCTAAAGGCTTTCCTTAAGCTTGGGGAGATGAAAAATGACCTCTCCTGCTCCCCTGGAGCAAATACCAAGCTCAGCTTGGAGGCAAGCAGTGTGGCACATGGGGGGAGGGGTTGTGCGCGCATGTGCATGGGGGGGTCACTTTGCATTATGAGTACACCCAGCAACAAAATGATTAGCCATCACTGCCTCATCTCTATAAGCCTTATGGTTCTTGCACAGGCCTGCTTCAAGATGCACCTATCAATGTATGCATTCCCATTTTGCAAAATGAAGTGTTAACCACATGCTTCATTTCCTCAGGGTCTTGTGTAAAAGGTGGAACCACAACTAATGACCTCCTTTTACCAAGCCACAATAGAAAGCATCCCCACTTATAGCTTCAGGAAAAACATTACAGAGAAAAACATTACAGAGGATGGTAAGGGCAGAACAAAACACCGTGGGCTGTCCCCTGATGCCACTAGATGAGGTCGCTAGGCCTCACTGTCTTAGAAGAGTGAGGGAAATACTCAGGGATGACTCACACCCTGGATGGCACTTCTTTACCCTCCTACCTTTGGGAAGGAGATATAGAGCCAGCCGCACAAACAGGCTGAAGAACAGGTTCTATCTATGGGCTGTCAGACTCCTGAATGCAAAATAATATCATAACAATGGTGGGTTATGACTGGTACGCCCCGGTACGGGCATACCGTTGTCTGTCGGGAGTACCAGGTACTATTCCAGTATGGTGCTCTGGAGGGCCTGCCTGCCCACCCATGCTCCTTACCTGTATTTGAGTTGTTTGGGGGTTCTGCGCACGTGCACGGAGCGTACAGCGCCTGCACGATGCTCCGCTGAGCAGCTGGAGCATCGCAGAGGCATCACGGAGCATCACGGGTGGTAAGTATGTATATGTGCACCACACCAGTTGCACCAGGATCCGGAACCCACCACTGCATCATAACTACATAGTACTTGCAGGGCCGGTGCAACATGTAACATGTTCACACTGATGCAATAGGACTGGGTGTTTGTTAATATGTTTGTTTGTTAATATTGCCAACAGGCAATGCCGGTTGGCGACCCCAGGGGAAGAGCCTTCTCTGTGATGGGCCCCACCCTCTGGAACGACCTACCTCCCGATATTCGCATCATCTCAGACCTTCGCCTGTTCCACCAGCGGTTAAAAACGCATTTCTTCAATCTGGCCGGCCTAGCTTGATTTACTCTGGCCCAACGTCCTTAGTTGTAAAGTTTTAATTGGGAATTTTAATATGGGTTTTAAGCACAGGGGAGGACTATTTAATATAATTTTAATGTGTTGTATTTATTGTATCTTGTTTTCAATTTCCCTGTGCGCCGCCCCGAGTCTCTGTGTGGAGATGGGTGCAGGGTAGAAATTTAATAAACATAAACAAACATAAACATTATCTAAAGCAATTGCAGAATTTCTGCAAAATGTCTGTAAAATGGCATCCAAAGTTTTTTTCTAGTGTCAGATAATCAGGATTAGCCTGGATACTGTGTGACATCTTCGTCACAGCTACCCTGTGACATAAGTAGAATAAGAAGATGCTTCTTGAATTGATTAGGGTATCTTCTAAATATTGGCCACTCAAATAAATATTGGCCACTCAAAGCCTAAATATTGGCCACTCAAAGCCCATTTGAGTGTCCATTTGAGTATCAACAGTACTTACATTCATTCAATTCTTATGTTTTTTATGGACGTTTCTTGTTTTGTTGTTGTTAGTTGCAAAGTCGTGTCCAACCTATCACAACTCGAAGGACATCATTCCTCCAGGCCTTCCTATCTTCTACCATTCTCTGGAGTCTATTTAATCTCATGCCTACTGCTTCAGTGACTCCATGCAGCCACCTCATTCTCTGTCATCCCGTTCTTCTTTTGCCCTCAATCTTTCCCAGCATCAGGCTCTTTTCCAGTAACTTTCTTATTATTTGTTATTTTGCTAATATGGTTAATTTCTGCCAGCACTTCTTGAATCTTCTGTGATGGATCAGGACCACAGAACCATTGCTATTTTATTTATATACTTCTTGGAGAATATGTTTAAGAAAACATCATGAGCAAATGTAAGAAAAAGATATATAATTGAAAGAATGTAAAAGATAGCTATGAGTGGCACATCAGGGGAACTCCTAAGAGCCAAGGCAATCGGCTGTAGATGGCCCCATGATAGTTGTAGATTTCAGATGTGGAGCAAATTAATGAAGTAAGGGACCAGAATTTTCACTGTTTGATTGGATTGTAAAGCATAACATCACAAACTAGTGATGTAAATCCCTTGGCAGTTAAGTGAGAATTTTGAGTCATTAAATGAGGACCTTGTATGACTGTGACTTGTGACTACTTGCTGGCTTCCAACCAGCAAAGTCCAGAGGGAAGCTTTGTATTACTTTCTTCAGTTTTCTGTTTATATTTCTTATTTTTCAAACTTTTCTTTATATATTTTCATGTTTATTTTTATCTCTAATATGTTTCAATAAAAATATAAATATTTTATTTAAAAAAGACTTTGGGGGAAGTTGGCAGGGAAGCTCACAAGTGGTGGTTATTTGTCACCGCTTGGTGTTGCACCTTTGGTAAATGTATGCCCCGATCGCAATCATGGACAAGGGAAACACTGGAGATACAACTTAACTTTGCAGACCCATCATTTAACACCATCACAATTTTGAACAGTTCCTGAGAAAGTGGTCATCATTTGAGGACTGCCTTATATGGTAAAAGAGGACAAATGAAATAGGTATCTTTCCTGGTGCTCTCTCAGGGGCTGGTGCTCTTCCTTGATACATTTAAGAGATGTTTGTGAGACAGGCTTCCTAAGCTAAAACACGAGGTGGTTAAAACATTCTGGGACAGAAAAAAACAAACCAGAATTAACTTAATGTGATTGAATTAACACAAAAGACTGGACTTTTTGTAGAAGTTATACATGAAATGTCTTTTCTCAACTGTGAATAAAAGTGGCTTGGTTTTCTTAATGGGAAATTAATGCTGCACCTTGACTACATCATTTTTACATAAACAATGATTAGAGCACAACAACAAATTTCTACATCAATGATCCTCATTGTTTAGGCCACAAAGGTTATGCAAACATTTCAGAGAACCAGTCACCACTTCAAAGGGGATTACACTATTAAATGATTGAAAACACAATGGACGATAATTGCTTATACACCAAGGAAGGACGACAAATTATTCTTAATAAAGAGTGCAAGAACTATATGCGATGTTAGTAGTAGGGATAAGGAATAGAAAAGAAACTTTGGGCTAAACTGGGGTTCTGGAATCATAAGGATATGAGTCATAAACAGACATAGAAGTATTGTCCATTGATACTTTTTGAACTTTGGTGCTGGAAAATTCCATAGGCAGCCAAGAAAAGAAACAATGGATAATTGAACAAATCAACCTAGAGTTTCAGTTGATGAAATGCCCAGGCTTAAATAATCATACCACTCTGTGAATATGTAGCTTTCTAGAGAACACAATAATGTTGAGAATGGTGGCAATAAAGGGAAAAGAGGATGGCCAATAACAATACCAAAAGAGGATGACCAACTTCAATGGACTCAGTTGTAGAAGATCTGAAAGGCCAAGTTAGGGGGAGATCTTCATGGAGAAAATCTGTCTATGTGATCCCAAAGGGTGGCACATAATCAATCAAAATCATGTGCCCACTATTTTTCCACCATAAGTAGAAGGTATCATTCTACCTTTTTGAAAATATCCAGATATTTGAAGACCTGAATTTATTGGAATTCCAAGCCTAAGTGCACCATAGTGAAAAAGCTTAGAGTCACTAATTGATTTATACATTCATAAAGAACAAAACAGCTGGAGCAACCAGCATCCACTTCAACAACAAAATAACCACTCCAGAGTGTAATACTTCCAAGAGCTGCTTTGCCTTGTAATAATTCTAAGATTTATGGTTTATTGTTTTCCTCTTGGGTAATGTGGCAACATAGGCAATGTAGATCATGCTTATGTACCGCACTTATGCAAAAATTCCCAAAATAATATTTAATATATGCAGATGATTCTTTGTACTTTGAAGCACAATCAGAAAAGTAATAACATTCAAGCCTTCAAGGCTATATACAATTTGCAGCAATGTATTGAACAGGATTATTTATTAATTCTTTGACTTGTTAGCTGGGCAACAAGTTCAAATTTTGTTCAAGAGATTTAGCTGAAAAATAGCTTGACTAATAGTTTGAATAAAATTTGTTTGCCAAAATGATTTAGAAAGTTACATTGATCAGTGAATCAGATCATAGTTTTCTATTGAATCAAAAATGTTAGATGCTTCTGCATATATTCCAAATATACAGTATGTTCTCATTTAAATGTTCAAAATATTAATTACATTTTTCTACTCTTGGAATTCTATTTGAAAGTCCAATACAATACAATGTAACAATACAAAACAATAGCAGAGTTGGAAGGGACCTTGGAGGTCTTCTAGTCCAACCCTCTACCTAGGCAGAACCCTATGCCATTTCAGACAAATGGCTATCTAACATCTTCTTAAAGACTTTCAGTGTTGGGGCATTCACAACATTCACAACACAAAGTCCAGACTGAATTGGATTAATTTTCCAAACCAATTTGAATAAATCAGTTTGATTTTCTAAATCACATCAACTATTCAAATCAGATTTTGCCTCACATTGGCCAAATTAGTCAAATACAAACACTATTTATTATACTTTAATAAAGTTAATACTGAGAGCTATAACTAAATTGAGACATACTTAGAACTGATCCCTTTAAATTAATGACATTAAAATTAAAACAATCCTAATTTAAATATCATGGATGTTAATGAATCTAATCTAAGCATAATAAAAGAACCATGGGCCTTAACAATATAAAATGACATTTTTAAAAAGAGCTTTAGCTTTTAAATAATTTTTGGGAAACAGCAATAAAACAATTTTGCTTAATACTGTCATCTTGAAAAATGATCTAACTTTGTAGTAAACATGAACATGCCTTTAATGTGGTTTTTTTCACATCAATTTTAAAAAATGGATTAAAAGCCCAGAAACTGCTGGATATGAAAACATAGTCATTAATTAGATACTAAGTAGGGGAAAGAGTATTTTAAAAAATCAAGATCTATTATTAAAAGTCTAAAATGAAATAATTAAGCATTTAGTTTTTAATAAGTTATTTAATTAGATAATTAATTAATTAATTTAATTTGTATAGCTGCCCATCTCATCTCAGTGTCTCTGGCTCACAATTAAAACAATATATCCAAAACACAAAACAATCAAGGAGAGAAGCAACTTAGAACTGAGGAGAAATTTCCTGACAGTTAGAACAATCAACCAGTGGAACAGCTTGCCTCCAGAAGTTGTGAACACTGGAAGTCTTTAAGAAGATGTTGGATAGCCATTTGTCTGAAATGGTATAGGGTTTCCTGCCTTGGCAGGAGGTTGGACTAGATGACCTCCAAGGGTTGACCTCAAACTCTGCTATTGTATTTTATTGGCCTTTGACTTATAACCATTTAATGACCATTCAAACTTGCAATGGCACTGAAGAAGTGACTTATGACCATTTTTCACAATTACAACAGTTGCAACATCCCCATCCGAATTGGGACACTTGATAACTGACATGTATTTATAAAAGTCACACTGCCTTGAGGTCATGTGATCACTATCTGTAATCTTCCCAGCCAGTGGTGATATTCAGCTGGTTGGGACCAGTTTGGGTGGACCGTTATTGGCGACCTGCATGTGGGCCTGCCCCTGCCCTGGCACTATGTCATCCTATTTAGCTACATTTTCTAAGCTGTTTACAAGCTGTGCGTGCAAGCAAAGTGCATTCATGGAAGACGTACACTCACATTTTTGGTGTGCAGCGAACCGGTGGTAAAGTTATGTGAAACTCACCTCTGTTCCCAGCCAATTTCCAACAAGCAAAGTCATTGGGAGCGCCAGATTCAGTTAATGACTACATGATTCACTTAACAAATGTGATTATTCACTTAATAGCTGTGCCAAAAAAAAGTTGTGTAATTGGGCAAACCTGCCTTGCTTAGCAAGGGAAATTTTGGGCTCAATTGTAGTCATAAATCGAGGATTACCTTTAGTAGACCAGTAAGAGCAACAGAAGAGTTTTACATCAAAAAGATTGATGAAATAATTAAAGACAATGAAAAAGGAATTGCAAAACTTAGTGTTTTGATTATTGATGTTCTCCAGCATCAGAAAGTTGATACAAAATGGGTTGCTCACATTCTGACAGCAGAGATAACAGCTTCAAAAACTGAAAACTACAGCAATTGCTGTTGTCATACAATGAGAAAGGAGGTGATGAATTTTCTCTCAGCGTTGTGACAAACCACCAAACATGGACTCATGACTATGATTCAGACATGATGTATCAGTCCACATTGTTGTTCAATGGATTTCCATGAATCTGGAAACACAATCAACTCAGAAGATTACACTGTAATAATCGAAATTTTTAAATAATTAAGCAGAGTTTAATGAAAGACAAAAGAAGAACATTTCGCTGCAACTTGATAACTCTAAGGCTATGAACCATTCAAGAGGCAACTATAAAGTTAGATCTTACCCAGTGGTGCAATTCAGCCAGTTCAAACTACTTTGGGAGAACCAGTTTTTACATTTCTGAGCAGTTTGGTGAACTGGTTGTTGGAAGAAATCATTAGGTCAGAGAACCAGTTTTAAATTATTTGAATCCCACCATTGATCTTATGCTATCAGCTATGCAATCCAGTCTTGGCACTATGCAGTTCCAAATTTTTCCCACAATTGAAGAAATACCTTTATGATCTTCTCTTTGTCCCAAATGAAGTAGTAGAAATGATTGTCTTGACCTGGTTGAAGGGATAAAATGTTAAGGTTTTTATGACAGTTTTAGGAAACTTGTCCATTGTTGGCAAAGAGGACCAGTGATTATGTGGAAAAGTAAATACAGATAACAAAAGAAATAATGTCAAGGATTGTTTGCCTATTTAATTTATTAAAATATTTCTATTTGAAATTATGGAAGTGAAAGTATTATTTTTCATTCATCTCTTTTTATTTTTATTGGTTTTGAGC
>JAPKID020000215.1:0-20322 GCA_026931265.2 Tropidonophis doriae | reverse complement strand
TATAAGACGACCCCCGATTTTTGGTTGACTTTTTTGGGTTTCAAAAGTCGTCTTATACGCCGGAATATACGGTAATACTGCTGTCAGTAACATGGATTCGCACTACATATCCAGTCTCTGAACTGATTTGACTAGAAAGGACACTTGATACAAACAGGAAAGCACTTGAAGATGTCATCAATATTTCACACACACACACACACACACACACACACACACACACACACACAGAAAACCCCATCCTAAGCTGTAATTCGATGTGACTGGAATAAGCTGCTGTAAGCACTGAGTATTTGTTATCCCTAGAATAGCTAAGAGTTCACAATATTTTGTTCTAGATTTAGTACAAATTACCATGTCATCTAAACCTAATTTTTTGTATTAATTTCAAAATAATTCATATAGTTTGTTTCAAACAGTGATAAGATGAAGCACAGTTTAACCATTTAATCACCTAATCAGACAATGGTGAATCAAATGCAGAAGTAATCTTATTTCATGTCCAAAATAGAAATGAAATGCATTTAATGAAAACACAGTTGTTCATTCTCATAGCACTACATCATGGCTTCACATTAAATATACTCATTCAAATGACAATACTGGGGTTCCCTTGTCCAGGCCTCCTACTTCAGTGTGGTACATATCACAAGTAAACAACACACAATTGTTTCATCATAATGCACACAATAAAAAACAGCAATTATAAAGTTGAAGATTGCCTTAGCCTATAGATCTATTGGTCATGATGCAATTATGGGACAGGAATAGGAACTACTTACATCTTTTTGTGGAAGCATGATTTAATTCTTTTCTTTGCTACAGAATAGATGTCACCCCAAAATTATAAGTTTTGATTAGTGCCATTTGAAGTTTACTTTGCACACAAATAACTAACTCCATTTTTTCTAAGATCTGTTGTGCAATATTCAAATATTAGACAGTGTCTATTTTCATCAAAACAGCCCAGAGATTGGTATGTGTGTCACATGATTAATAAGGCTATGTAAGTAGGCTCAGTATAACACCAAGAAGTGCCATCCTCCTTTTATAAACTTTACAGTGAGATTTCTATGTTGCGTTGGATACAGTAGTGAATGCCCAAAATGAAATGTTATAAGTGGGACAATTGCATTTTGACATCTGTATGAAATTTAAAATTTGGAACAGTGAACCTTCATTGTGTTGATAGTGATAGCTATAGTTACCATTCAGTGGCTGCAGAGCTTCAATTCTGGTATCTAATATTACTTGCCTGCATGTTACATATGGCTGCCTGATGCTTTTTTCACATATAAAAAGTATCATCTGAAGACATAGCATACTGAAGGGAGGAGTCTAAAAGAACACACCAAAGTGCATCCTTCTCTCTGAAAATTAAAAGTACTAGGTATGCTAATGTTAAATGTATACATATATATATATTTTATAAAAACAAAATCCTGTGGCATATTGGTGTTTGCTGTAAACAAAATTTGTTTGCTTTTGTGTATGTTAAAAGTGACTTCAGGCACAACTGTAGTGGGAATGTCTTCCACACAAATCCCTCCAAAAGTGTGGGATATGTGCAAGAAGACCACCTCTGTGCTCTCTTGTTGTTAATGTTAGTTTGTTGTAGCAGACAATACTCACAAGTCTTTGGCATCCAAAACCAGATTGTGTAACTGGATCAGAATCCCACAGCTGGATTTGCATAAGGCACTCTTTCCAAGTTAGCCATTCAAAGGGAGGGACAGAGGTGGAGAGCAGGATGGACAGATCTAATGGAAATTGTCTGTTTCATCAGCTGTCATGGCAGCCCTCAGTTCTAATCCTGCACAACCCCCTAAAGGGTTTCTCTGCTGTCTGTTGTGAGTTTACAATTGCCTTGCAGTCTCTGCTTGCTATGTAAGCAGCCTTGTTGCTAACCATGAACCCTTTTCCTTGAAGGCAACTTTAGTTTTTTTTGTAATTAGTTTTCAAGGATTGGCAGTCAGCAATCTGGATTTTGCTCCTTATTTTTATTCAGCCAACTTGACATACATTATTCTCCCTCCTCCAAAATCTCCTGGTCATTTCCAGTTGTGGAATTTCTCTCTCTGTATGTGCATTCTTTATGGTTTGGGGGAGGGGGGTGTTAAGCCAAGTTTCCTTTGGTCTTTTTAGGATTGTACCAGTCTCCCCGAGACATTCTTAAGTCATTATCACCTTTTTGGGTGGAGTTCATTTTTTTTAATAACTTTTTTGACATTTTGGTGCATTTATGCTTGGGATAGAGCTCATGTAATTTACCAATCGTATTGATTGTATGTGATTGTGCCCTGCGGAGGTATATTTAACAAAAAAAATAAAGAAAAGAAAAAAAGAATTAGTCTAGGGTGATGCTGATGATAATAAAGATTCCAAGATACTAAGTAAAAGATGTGGGTGATTTTGTGAATTTGCTTAGATTTATCTGTTGGTTGGTATTATAAAATGTTTATTCCTTTTCTCTGGTCTTTGCCTTCCTTCTGCTTGATATTTAATGTTGTTCTCAGTATATGTGTGAAATATACTGAGAAATGACTGTTCCAAGTTTGGAAGGGTGCGCTGGTATGGTATGAGCACGGCTGGGCAAAAGTACCCTACAGAGTGCAGGCATTGAGGTGCTGGTGTAGGAACATGCTACAGAGTACAGGATCCCTGAGATCTTTTACTTCCTAGCTGACTTCTCATGAGAAAAAGTGGCAGAAGCAACTTTGAGAAGCGATTTGGAACCTTCCTTGCCAGCTTCCCTGCTGACTTTGCTTATGAGAAACTGCCAGAAAAGGTTGCAAATAATGATCATGTGACCACTGGACACTGCAACCATTCTAAGGGCAAGCCAGTTGCCAAGAACCAGATTGCAATCTCATGACCATGGAGGTACTGAGCCGGTCAGAACTTAAAGGGCCATACCACTTGTTCCGCACCATCAAACATGGGATGGTTGCTGAATGAGTAATCATTAATTGAGTTCTGCACACGCTCCTTTCATGAAAAAACAGGTTTTTCACTAGAACAGGCTGAGAGCCACTAATGAGAGCTATAAAGCAGGAAAAGTAACCAGGCTAGGACAACTAAAGGGGAAAAAGATCAAAATTTGACTTTAAAACAGTTACTGTGATAGATGATAAAATGTTTTCTTGTTCCTTTCTTTTTGGAACTGCCTCTGGCTCTTAGCTCCTATATGTAGTTTCAAGGCTCATATAACTGCAGGTATACAAAAGAAAAACAATTCTACTAATCCTTTCACTTTTTAATATTGACTTTGGATTAACTGTAAATAACCAATGGATAGAACTTGAATAGGGTTAGATTTTGGGCAATGTACAACAGGTAAGACAAACCAATACACAATAACAATAATTTAAAAGGTAAAAATTGAAACAGATGCTTTAAAAAGCTCCACATGCAAACCAACTGGAATCAAAAGCTCATAGAAATAAATTTGTACAGAGTCTTTGCATACAAGAATATGTTTTCTGAGCTTTTGGATAACATTCAATAATATAGGTAACCCTATAGGAAAGGTTGGCAACTTTGTCCAAGTCCCATGAGCTGTGGAAGAAGAGATTCTGCCCAGAGTTCACTGCGGCAAAGTGCTACCTATAATAATTCATGGTAATGGGAAGTCTGTATGGTAAACATAGTGATGGGCCAGACAGTCTGGCATTCACATTCTGGATTAATTGAAGCTTCCAATTCTTCTCCAAAGGCTGCCCCTCCTAGAGCACCCTGCAGCAGTCCAACTATTCAACTCAATCATTGGGGCCTCCTGATTCAGGTAGGAAGACAGTTGGCATGCCAGTTAATGCTGGACAAAAAGTTTTCTGGCTGTGGCTTTAAGCAAGTTGCAGATGACATTTGGGGATAGCCCAGCTATTTCTGGAGAGCCTTGATATGTATTGACAAACAAAAAACTTGATCTTGGAAGTATTTCATTTGAGCCTATTTTATCCATCCAAATCCTGACAGCCTCTACACATTTTCAGGCATTCCATAGTTTCTCCAGTTCAGCCTGGATGTTGATGCAACTTTGAGTGTGATTGCTGTACTTGAGATCCTTCGCCTCGATCCAATGGATGATCTCATCCAGCAGCTTCATATAGGTGCTAAATAACAGGAGACTATCAAGCAGTACAGTATCTCATGTTGGAAACACTTTCCTATGAGTTCTAATCAGAACTGGCCACTCGGTGGAAGTGGAACTAGAATTTAAATATAATCATAGCATTGGAATGGATCTTAGAGGCCATCTTGTTCAACCCTCTATTTAGTGAAGCATCCACAGCATCTTTGACAAACTACCATCCAGCCTTTGAATACTATTTAACAACACATGGTGTAATAGCTGGCCTATAATTGGTACAATTCAAGTCCTTCCTCAGGTCAAACCTAAACCTATTTCCTTGAAGTTTTAACCAACTGATACTGTACCTGTTAAAACAGTCTTGTTTTAAATAAAAGTTTAAACAGCCTTAAATAAAAGTTCACTCCCTCTTTGATGTGACAACCCTTCAGATATCTGAAGGTTGCTATTCTATTTCCTATTACCTGTCTTGTAGGCTAACTGTCCACATCCTATCTTTCTCACAGAGCCTCAATATAAACATAGATTCAACATATGTCAATCTGTATGTGTTATGGCCAAAATTGCTTGCAACGCATCCATATTTACGTACTTCTTCACATGACATGGGGATTACATGATCCAAAAGTAGAAGCCTCAGGAACTCCTCAGCATTGGCCCTGTGATATCACAAGAGCTTTTGAATAGCCCTACAGTAGGGGAGCAACATTGCAAAATGCCATGGAAGGGCTCATATAACATTTTCTGAAATGTCCCTTAACCTTGATCGTGGTTTGAAACATCATAGTAGTTGCTTTCCTTGTGCAGAATTTGGCACCATGTTCTTTCCAATGCAAAGGCTTAGAAAAACCAATTTCAGATGTTCCTTTTCCCATTTTCCAGTAATTGGTAAGGTAACGAGAAAGTGGGAGGGGAGGACATGCAATGACAAGGGTTCTCTTATATCTCACTCTCCTTTTAATAGTGACCTGTATCAAGCTGAAGCTTCCCAGAACATCTGCAGCCTTCACTGAGCAGCATTATGTGATATTTATGCCAAGAGATAAAAAGGAATGTACAAAGCCATAAAAGATGGCTGCAAGAGGGACACTTTAAGGGACAAGAGACGGAGTTGGCCAAGAGTTCTGGCAATCCCAAAGATACAGTGAGGAGAGTGTGCTAAGATGCCATGTGCTTTGCACAAAGCAGTGTGATTCTAGGAGCTAGAAGTCAGAATCTGCCAGTAATTTAGTGGACTCTGGGCAGGAGAAATAGCATAAACGAACCTTTCTTGAGGGCCTTAGCTACCATCTAATTCAAACATTCTCCAGAAATGTATTAGATGCAGCATATACAAAAATGTTGGTTTACAGGAAGGAAAGATGCTCTTGCAGAATACACAGCTGGTGGCAGATTCTAATTCAGGCTGCCGTAAAGCCCCCCTTTGAGGCATTAGGGGAAATGCCTGATAATAAAAATCATAAATAGGTCATCTTCAGTAACACTACCTTTCCACCTTTTTTTCTACCATGTTTTCACTGTTTCTACATTCCACCAAAGAATTGGAAGCTAGGTCCTAAGTGGTCATTAAAATCAGCAAATTGTAGATAAGTCTAATGTCTCTCATACACCAGCCCCATTTAATGGATTATAATTTCTATGGGACAAGTGTCGCCCCACCTGATTTCAATTTAATTTAAAAGTTTTGGGTTTTAGCAGGCTTGCTTTATTTATCTAGGGAAAATAATATAAAAGAAAAATGACATTCAAGGGACTATTTTCTGCTCAGCTCGTGAATCCTTTAACAACCAGGTGGTTGAGGTTTTTTATGTTCAAGTCTAACCACAGCTGTTTGTATTTGTGGTTGGAAAGGCAGAGCCAGAGACTTTTCTGGGCTTGCAGATTCTGGCAACTCTTCTGGGTGCAGCCACCAAGCAGAGTAGAGTGAAATTGACTAGAGATCTGGATGGACCTTTTTCTTTTCCCCAAAGTCAAATAGAAGAGCCAGAAAGCTACGTGGTGTAGGTATGGGTTGGGTTTTTTTTTTTTACCAAAGAGCCTTTGAATGGAAGTTCCCCAAATAAGTAGAGGGTATGAAGAGATCATCATGGCTGCCCTTCTTCAGGAGACAATGGAAAACTGGTAGGAAAGTGGACTCAGAAGCCGAGTGTTTTGTAAAAGAAAGTTTTAGCTGTGCATGAGAGTACAAGATCTGAGCTGCAACAATCCTGACAATAGATGGTAGCAACATGTTAGAGATCTAGTAGCCATAAGAAACTTGGAGGTTTCTGTACACTGGGGTTGGGAGCGAAGGGGAACATTTAGAACCTAGCACACTATCCTTGTGTGGAACTACCCATTATTAAAATCCTTGAAAGATGCAATGAGAGCCTACATTAAAGTCTCTTCCCCTCCAACCCAGTCATACCTCCCCATTGTTCTCTCCACTATTTGTTATCTGCAGGCTCTGACCTCACCACCCTGCACTTTAATCACTGTTTCTGGAAAAGGGCTGGAATTCTAACTCCAGCACTCCTCAAAAGGAGGCCTTTAGAAAGCACTATTGTTTGCTTTCGCTCCAAAGAATTCTCTTCGAACTAACAGGAGTAAGTCTTAAAATCTCTCGGTTGCTAAACGAAGATTATGCACAGGAAAGAAGGTAACTTCCTTTTCAATGACAGTTTTCTCACTGAGTTGGGTTTGTGCCATATGTGTGGCATGTTGTCCTTAGGTTGAACATTAAAGCTGCTCTCAGAATAAACATTGCTCTGCTCCACTATTTGTTTAACTTGCTTTTCGAGATCAATGGCCTTTGACCGTCATGGCTTTCCCACCCCCTTTCCTCTTCTCTCCTTTTCTTGTTTTGGAGCTGGTTGAGGACAGTACGACTGGGCAATAAGCTCCATCAGGAATATTATACGGACTGAAATTGGGGTTTGTTTGTTTGTTGCTTAAATTAACAATTCAACCCTTTGAACATCCTACGCTACTGGAGAGAATAACGCAAGAAAGAGGTAAGTAATTTCAGATATTATGCAAAGAAAACATACAACGTAATAGTAGAAGTATGTAATAACTTTCACTAGAAAAATAGGAATTGGTTAACGGAATGGAAAAAAAGAATATAATTTTCCATATTCTTTCACAAAGTTTATTGTATTTCATCCGGCATTAAAGGTTTTCAATGAGAAATCTTCGGTATCTTCTTATGTGGAATCAATCCCGACTGAAGTAGCAGCCTTCTTTGGTAACAGATTTTAGAGAAATATTAAATGGCCATGAGTGGTCAGTTATCTAGCGTATTGTTACATTCTTCTCCAGAATCATTTAAATGTTCAACCTTTGGGGCTGTTTTTAAAAAGAATGTTGGGAGGTTGTTGCTAGAAACCAAGAGATGGGTGTGTTCTAGTGCCACCTTAGGTTGTTGCAGGGGAAATAGGAGGAAGGAGTATTAGATATGTTTGCTATTTAACTCTAATTTATTTACTGAGTTACTTAATTCAAATTAATAAAGGCAGGATTAAAAGAGGCTAAATCTAAAATTTTCTTATAGTTCTAGAACTCAAGGCAGTTTAATGGAATCTGATATAGCAAATAACAGCAGTCAAATGAACGGCTTTCTTCATAGGCTTCAACTTTAATGGTTTTTCAAGGAGGATTAGATAAATTTATGTAAATTAGGCTCTAAATTCTTGATAGTCACAACAATATAGACTACAAGTTAGTGAGAAAGCAAAGGCAGAAATGGCTACTGTTTTTGGTTGGTTGCTGTATATCTAACCAATTATCTAATAAATGCATCTCACCCCAAAATATTCTCTGATAAGCAGTGGAACATCGTATAAAAATCAAAGATCCTATTTTATGAGAAAATCCCATTCTTAAATTGCAGATTAAAACCATGTGTGGGATATATGCCAATTGATGTGAATTTATTATTTTCCTTTTGGATCTGCTAGCCGAGGTAATTTTTGTGTTTTCTTTTTCTATTTCAAAGTAGACAAGCAAAAGTTCATTTATTTGAAGAGCTTGACATACGTGGTCAAGGCTGCGGGCTGTGACTCTGCCCAACTCGAAGTAAAAGGAAATGTCTGTTAATCTGTTGTAACAACGCTTAGAATCCTACCCATCTTTCCTTCCTATTTCTCAAAGCAATCCCAAGGAAAACCAAATGCCAGTCAGGAATATATGCATGTGTCTCTTGGCTTGGGGTGCTTCTACCAAAAATGGCATTAGCTTTGTGTCAACCATTCAAACCACTCCAAATGATTCACACCACACTGGAATGTAAAATGATCTTGATTTGAAAAAAAAAAAAGTGTTGTAATACACAGTCCCAAATGTTACTTTCTCTTGATTACAGGAAGATGCAGTTCCTGATACTGTTTTTCTTTTGTTTGTACTCTACTGGCACCACAAAGTCCCACTCAGTACAAGATATATGTACTGCAAAGCCAAAGGATATACCTGTAAATCCAGTCTGCATTTATCGTAACCCTGAGAAAAAGTTGCAAGAGGAGGCGGATCAAGAGAGAATTCCAACTTCTACCAACCCGCGTGTCTGGGAGTTGTCCAAGGCTAACTCCCGTTTTGCTGTCCTCTTATACAAGAATTTAACCAATGCCACTGATGAAAATAAAAACTTCTTTATGTCACCAATCAGTATTTCCACCGCCTTTGCCATGACCAAGTTGGGTGCTTGTGGCAGTACTCTTCAGCAGCTAATGACGGTAAATGTCAGGTTAGGACTGTGGTCAGGTTCCTTGGTGATTAGGTTGGATTTGGGCTACTCCTGCAAAGATCATTCTCCTCATTTTATACCCACAGCCTTAACATATTTTTAAAGAAAAATAGATGTCATTATCAAGGAAGTGTATTACAGAGCAAGGTATACAAGATACTTTCTTACAAACTATCATCTTAAAATCCATGAATACTAAAATTGTTATGCACTAATGATATATGTGCATGTACACATTCCGATTCTAAAAATCTGAATTAAAAACCTTCAGTTGCTCAAAATGAAGGCAGATTCTTTGTTGATGTGGATCAGTCAGGCATACTAAATTTTGAAGCCTGATAAGAGACATTATTTCTATATACTTTGCACAGAAATCATCTTTGAATGAGGGTTCCCTCCATATATTCAAATATTTTGAGGGACTGAGATTACAAAGGTCAAATGAAAATTTGTTATTTAGCATAAATGCGACCATTCTTTGCGCAATTAATTTTCTAGGCTTCTAAAACAATGTGCCAATGACGTCTGAGGCTTAGTAAATTTTCAAATATACCTGAAATCATTACAATCTTAGGTTTCCTCTGTCCTTCAAATATGCCTCAAATGTGCCATGTTAATCTGGCATCACACACTTTTCAATTCCAATATCTCAACTGAAATTGGGCAGGCCACCAAGTGGCATTTCTAGGCAGGGCCACTTCTTCCACTAGCTGAACTGTTTTCCAATTCCTTTCTCCTTGGTCTCTTTTTAAAGGTTTTTCAGTTTGATACCATTTCAGAAAAAACATCTGATCAAATCCACTTCTTCTTTGCCAAATTGAACTGTCGACTGTACAAAAAAGCCAACAAATCCTCTGAGTTGGTATCAGCCAATCGCCTTTTTGGGGAAAAATCTCTCAAATTCAATGAAACCTACCAAGATATTAGCGAAGTGGTTTACGGAGCTAAACTTTGGCCTTTGAACTTCAAGGTGAGCTAAGCATACAATACAATGGGGTAATGCTGTTCTATTTGCAAGCAGTTGAGTATCATTCTGTAAGCCTCAGGATCCTGTAATGTCCCTGAAAACCTTGGTGTGGCTCTGTGACTTTTTGAAAGCACCCTTGATTGCTGACTGTATGCTGCTGTGGGTGAATGCAAAGTAACATTTTCTGTTGTACTTTGGCTTTTGGCCTGATGATACCTCAGCCTTTGAATAGTGTTGATTTCCCTGTCTTTGTCTTACTCCACACTTTGCTTACCCTGCACTCCTTGGTTTAACACCCAGCCAGAAAATAGGTTCCAAAGAATTCAAATATTTATGCACTCTGTTAGGATGTTTTTATTGTCATAACAAAGATATTGCCTTTATGTGTGCAAATTTTTGTATAGTCAGCATAGCTAATTTTATCACTTTCCCCCCAATCCATATACTGTATGCTTCTTAGATACACATTTCTTCAAATGCTAACACTAATAAGATATTGAAGTTATAACCAGTGTGGTATATATGACATTACCTCCTCCAGTTTTTCACAAGAAGAATCTTCTGACTTGCCAAAAATCACCCAGCAACATTTGAATATTTCTCCAGTGATGATCCAACAATATGTTATACCATCCTGTCTTGCAGATGGACTAGCACTCCAATAATCTTTACTAATTCTGAGTTTATCTGCTTTAAGAGGAGAACAAAATTTGGGGTGGAACAAATCTGTTCCAGGTTGCCAGGGGGATGAATAGTTGCAGTTGTTGAACTAGTTAAGAAAAAGTAAGAAAGAAAATTTAAAAAAGTAATTCAGCCAATTTTGACGCTATCCTACTCCATTCAAGAGGGCAACTGTTCTTGCTGTGATCCCACTGATTGTGGCATACAAGTATTGTCTCGTTGCTTAGTTTTCTGCCCTATGAACTTCTGCTTTTTAATGTGCAAGGTTAGCCATGAGGTTGTATTAAACTTGAGGTAGTTTTGATTTCAATTATCTGCAAGTTTAAAATAGTTTAATTCAAACTTTACTACTGTATAAGGCAGTATTTCCCATCCTTGGAAACTGTAAGATGTATGAACCTCAACCCCTAGAATTCCCCAGCTGGCATTCTGGCTAGGGAATTCTGGGGTCCAGGTTCACCTATCTTAAAGTTCCCAAGGTTGAAGAACACTGCTGTAAGGAATGAGCTAATAATAACATGGGGAAGTCAATTGAGAAGGGAGATTCTCCAAATGATCACAATATTTTATTGGCTAGCATTTAATGGCTTTCATTGAATCTTGTCTTAATTGTATTTCTTGTGTGTCCAATTACACTTGGCCAATAAAGAATTCTATTCTATTAATATCTCATTGATATTTTAGTTGTATATGCCGTGTGTGTGTGTGTGTGTGTGTGCGCGTGCGCGCACACACACACATATCATTTTTGCTGATAAATAAATGAAGAGAGATTAATATAGATCTATTTCAAGCTATTTAGCTCTCATCAGCTAGCAATACCCTATATATGTGTGTGTGTTACGTGTGACACAAGTATACATACATACATACATACATACATACATAATTTTTTCTGTGTTATCTCTTTCAGGAAAAGCCAGAATTATCCAGAACAATCATCAATGATTGGGTGGCAAATAAAACTGAGAAACGTATAACAAACGTGATCCCAGAAGGAGTCATTAATGAATTAACTGTTATGATACTAGTCAACACAATTTACTTCAAGGTATGGAAAATAAACCTTAAAACTGAAACTTGCAGATTTTTCTGAAAAGCTCCACTGAAGATAATTTGGCTAACTTTGATTTCAATGCAACCCACATTTTTTTCAAGTTAAGACAGGCAAGAAGAATGAAACCTACCTGATTTGATAAGCACAATCTTCAGACCATGTCACATATTTCTAACAGATGTTCCTCCTTCAATAATAGGCCTTGCTGTTAATGAAAAAAAGGAGGAAGCTTGTCTGAGGTCTTCAATTTATTTAATGCCTTTGTTTAAACTCCCTATTCCTGGCTTGTATTTATACCCAAATCTTGCAGGAGTTAGCACATATTTATAATCACTATGTACAGATGATTGAATGCCTTTTGGCACAGTACCTTTTTGTAGAATGTAGTAAATTCTTTCATTTCTTAATTTTAAATTCTAAATTTATCACAATTACATTTTACATCAGATTCTTCTTTTATTATCCTCTCTTCAGAATGTGATACGATGGAAGTGCTCCAGGTCAGGCTGCCAAAGACCTTCTCTCTAAAATCCTGCTATAAGCATCAGCAGGTCAAGGGCGCCTGATGACTACAGGCAGGGTCTCCTGTGCCTCCTGTGCAATTACAGTATTATTGCTTCTTATATAGGGCTTTTTTTGAATCTGTAGGAATTTAAGAAATCTCAGTCTTAAGACAGCATATAACAGAAAGAAGAACAATCATGTCTGGTTCTCAGTCTACAGGTTTCAGAACATCCTCAAACTCTTTCAGTTTTTCAGGATGCCTGGCCAACAGCTAATGACTGGAATATTAGAACTTATTAATAAAATTTCCTATTGGTTCCAGCAAATATTGCCAGATTTGATATTGTGCAAGGAAATAAGCTGGCACCAGCATTCTCGAGCATAGCTTCAAGTTTAAAGTTAATGTCACGTTCCAGCATTTAGCAGACAAGAAATGCAGACAAGAATGTTATTTGGGTACTTTTTATCTGGCAATCTGGAAACCTGGCACAGAGTGACAAACAATAAGGAAAACAAAATCAGTGCTACTGCGGTTTAACCCTCCACCCCCTAAATGCCCTTTACCTCAACCCCACGGTTCCACCACCCCTCGGAGCCCCACCCCAATAACTACCCCTCATGCACCTCCACTTCGCCAGTATCCTTGCAGCTGCAGAACTTTCCATCCAGCACTCCATGGCTTATTTTTGGCATGCCAGGCTCCTGTGTTTGCACACGCTCTGTTGCTCATCTGGTCTACCGTGCATCAGCTGTTTATGAAGCCCATGCCCCAGCTGGTCTTCTGCAGGCTCCTTGTCAGCACTGTGCCTGCCCTCCCCACCACTCGGCAGGGGTTCCTGAGTAGTTCAGCTACGCGGCTTGCGGGTGTTTGGCGGGTGTGGGTTTCGGTGTGGATTTCAGTAGGTATGGATGTGCGTCCCAGCTGGCAGTTCTCTTTCCCTGCCCGAAGGGCAGCCCCAGGGCGACTGGCAACCCAGGGGCTGACAGTTAACCTTTCCCCCTTTCCATGTCAAAATGTTTGCAACCTACTAAACTTCTATCTCCCAAATGCCAATAAAGTGTGCCTACTTAGGCCCTGCTTCTAGGCTTTTCCTTGACACTTTCCGCCTTCTCTATTTTACTGTTTGTGAAGAAAGGAGCTTGGCTCCAGGGAATGAAAGGACGTGGATCTGTTTCTGCTTCTCCTCTTCTCCAGTGTCCAAGAATTTGTGGATTTAAATCTTGTTTATGTTGTGAACATTTTCTAGAGATGTGTACTTAATGTGTCTAATATGGGTTAGATTGTGTATTTCACTTTCTTATCCTCATACTGGAATAGGTTTTCCTTATAAATTTTCAATTGATTAAGTGGAAATCTGGATCCATTATAAGAAAATAAATGCAGAGTTCTATGGAATATTTGTTCAGGTATCATTTGTTCAACTAACATTTGAAGGTTTAAGAACAATAGTTTGGGGCCAGGTTGGTGTACTGCCCTAACCCATTAAGTTTCTGGCTGATGGCTCTGTTTTCTGTCACTGTGTTGATCTAGGGTCACTGGAAATCCAAATTCCCTCTTGAAAACACAAACGTGGAGCCCTTTTTTAGAGCCACCGCTGAGCCTTGCCAGGTGCCCACAATGTATCAGGAAATGAGATTCCGTTATGCTTCCATTGCAAGTGCCAAAGTCCAAGTGTTGGAGCTTCCTTACCAAGGGGACGATATTACAATGGTCTTTATCCTACCTTATCTGAACACACCTTTGGTCCAAGTGGAGGAGCAGCTGACTGCAGAGATGCTGGAAAGCTGGTTCGATGCCTTGAAGGAGGTCTCCCTCTCAGTGCATTTGCCCCGTTTCAAGATAGAAAGCAGCTTCAGCCTGAAGGACAAACTCCAAGAAATGGGATTAAGGGATCTTTTCAGCCCTGAACAGGCCAATCTACCAGGTCAGTTGGGATGTGCTTTAATGGGAAGCAACCATTATTTTGATGAATTTAGTAAAAGATTATAATGCAGTCCCTCTCATCTATAGACCAGGATTCCCTCTTCAAGATACTTCTCCACATGCATTGTGGAAAATAGGCTTTCTGTTTTACTTCAAAGAACCTTTTTGAAATGGCACTGTAGCCCATGCCAAGGAGACTGGTAACATGATTAACCTGTTTTATTTAAAAAAAATGTCATGAGCTATAGCTGACATCTATGGGAATGAAACTGTATGCCTTTATATGTATTTGTCAGAAAATGTGCTTCTAGATTCTTAATTTAATACTCCAGATGGTTCAGAATTTTCATGCTATTTTGTTTAATATTGTGAAGAAGACTCGGGATGGAAAAAAAAGTGTTTTGGGTGATTGAAGTAAGGACATCTCCAATTCCTGGGTTAGAGACCCATGATTAGCAATGTGCTTAGTTCCTCTTCCTTGCATATGCATAAGGAAATCTGAACTGATGGTTATTTTTAAGAATATCACACAAATGTACTCACATTTGTCCCCCAGACTCCTATAGCAAACACCTATTTTCTGATTTTAGATGAAGGGTGAGAAATGTGGATCTCCAGATATTGTTGAATTATGGCTCCCAGTATTCCTTACTATAGCCCAGTGTTTCTCAACCTTGGCAACTTGAAGATGTCCGGACTTCAACTCCCAGAATTCCCCAGCCAGCATTCATTAGCTGGAGAATTCTGGGAGTTGAAGTCCGGACATTTTCAAGTTGCCAAAGTTGAGAAGTGCTGCTATAGCCCAAGCTGCTTGGTGCTGGTAAGAATTGTAATTCAGAAATTTTTTAAAAAAAAAAAATGCAACCTAAGATCTCCTGCTGTTAGCTATTAGCTTGTAATAGAACTGCAATCTCTTCACTTATAAAATGATTTTCCTGATTACCTTCCACAAATTCTTCGCAGCCAGACAATGCTGAAGCAAATATAGAAAAAGGAAGGCCTACCATTTGATCATGAAGCCTCATGGCACTGAGAGGTGCACTCTCCCCCACCAGAGACAAGCACAGAGAAGATGCATTCACTGTGCAACGCCCCCAGAATGTTTTAACTCTGGACTCCTGACCTTGGGTGGGCCAGAATACCTACAAATATTTGCAGAGTTGTTTATTTCAAATAAGGTGACTCAAAGCATCAGCTTTAGACCCCTAGATCATTATTACCTTTTTGTGTTTTTTGGGTTTCTCCCACAAGAAAATTCACTTTTTTTCCTTTGCACTGTTCTCTTTTTTAGGCATAGTTGAAGATCTGCAAGCAGGCCTCTATGTTTCTGAAGCATTTCACAAAGCCTTCCTTGAGGTGAGTCAGGTTTCCTTCTTTCCTTCCACTGAACTTTGTTCTCTTTCCTAAATTAAGCTTCAGCTATTGACTAAATCAATGGTTAGCTGAACCTAAAAGGCAAGTAATTCTGGATCACTATTGCACCACAGTAGAAATCGGTACAGGCCTGTTTCAAGGAAGTGAAATAGTTCAAAGGAAATTGTTTTACAAATGCTCTCCTTTTAAACAGTTCACACTGTGAGGAATGCTGGGCAGAGAGAATGATTTTGGGTGGGTTACATGATTGAGTTGCGTTTAAATCCGGATCTCCTTTCAGGTGAAAAATCTCCAAGTCTGCTCCTTCAGGGGTACCAACAGCCAGTTTGGTTTAGTGGTTAGGGCACCAGGCTAATAGTTGGAAACTGTGAGTTCTAGGCCTGCCTTAGCCATAAAAGTCAGTTGGATGCCTTGGGCCAGTCACTCTCTCTCTCTGCCAAACTCACCTCACAGGGTTGTTGTTGTGGGGAAAATAAGGGGAAGGTATGTTGGGTATATTTGCTGCCTTGAGCTATTTGTAAAAATAACAAAGGCAAGAAGGAAGGAAACAAATAAAGCCTGCTCATCTAACCATTACCGCTTGTTTGGATGGATGGAAAATCTTGGTGGACGAACAGTCTTGTTAGTCAGCCTGTTTGGTTCCATCCACACCCTGAGATGATGCCTCAAAATATCAGCTATCCTCATTTAGAAGCTTCATATAGATATTAAAGATGAGGCGAGAGAGGATGGGCCCCGGGGGGCAGGGAGGCGGCTCCACAAAGTATCACAGCACCACTGTGCTGACCTGATCTCCATTCTTCCTGTTTGATTGAAAGCTTTGAAGCCATACAGTACTTAAAAAGAACAAGAGAAAAGAATGAATATCATGCTCTGCTAGATGAAAGGAAAGAAGAGACAGATCCCTCACTACCTCACTGATCTCTTAGAAGAAACATTTTGAAATGGGATTAATGTCTACTCATGAGAATTAAATAACTATAATAGGCATATTTTGGGAATGAGCAGCAATGGAGAAGGAAGTGGCTGCAGTCTATAGTCTAACTCTAACTATAAAGTATTGCAGCCCTAATTGATGTTCTTGGGGGGGGAAAACATTGTCAAGGAAGGGGGGAATCCCCACAACTGTTTCTCTTTGGTCTCTGATGAATGTTCCTAATTCAGCATGCACATTTTATTTCTTCAGGTAAATGAAGAAGGCAGTGAAGCAGCCGCTGCCACCACAGTTGTAATTTCCGGTCGCTCATTTCCTTTGAACAAAGTTGTCTTCAATGCCAACAGACCTTTTATAGTACTCATTAGGGAAGTGGATATAAATGCCCTCCTATTCTTGGGCAAAGTGGCTGATCCCTGTTCCTAAAACCTGATTTGTCTTCTTAAACTAATCAATCAATCAATCAATCAATAAGAGAAAAAAGATTAAACCAACAGCCATCTCTGTCTTTCTGTTGCATTAAACAAGCTCGGTGCATGCAGCCAAATAAATAACTTTTTAAAGAGAGCGTCCCTGTTTTGTGACTTACTTCGACGGCCTGTCCTACAGTCCAGCCTTGCTCCAATAGGAGGACCCTGAGAAGCGGTTGAGTGAGCAAAATCCAGCTTTCACTTGCAAACAAGGTCACAATCTGATAGTTAGTGTGACTCCATTCTTTATGTTTTTTCCCTTTTACCCAGCATTCGTTTTATTTTCTAATTCAACTTGGAATCAGAGTAAAGAGTTCAATATATTTATGCATGTCCAGAAATGTATCTACTTACAAGAAGCAGAGACTCCACTTTCTCAATAAATTGCACTCTCGAGTTCTTATCTAGGAGAACATGTAGCATTAGAAATGATGGAATTATAACAAATATATTATTGACTCTCTAAATGAAATGTTAAGATGCTTATACAAGTGGACCTAACAACCATTCATTTAGTGACCAGTTGAAGTTACAACTGCACATAAAAAGTGACTTGTTACCAATTTTCACACAACCATTGGAGCCGTCCTATGGTCACACGATCAAAATTCAGGCCCTTGGCAACTGGCATGTAGTTATGACAGTTGCACTGTCCCAGTGCAATGTGATCATCATTTGTAACCTTCCCAACCAGCTTTCGGCAAGCAAAGTCAATGGGGGAAGCCAGATTTGTTTAAAGACTGCATGATTCACTTAACAATTACAGTGATTTGCTTAATAACTGTGGCAAGAAAGGACTTAAACTTGGGCAAATCTCACCTGCCTTGCTTAGCAACAAAAATCTTGGGCTCAATTGTGGTTGTAAGCCAAGACTACTTGTGCAATTAAGCCTACCCCATTCTGAGGGCTAAATCAAGGAAGATAAACAGATAGCTGACTTACAACAGCTCATTTACTGACTGTTTGAAGTTATAATGTCACTGAAAAAAGTGACTTATGACCATTTTTGTTCACTTTGACCATTGCAGCATCCCCATGGTCACGTGATTAAAAATGCAGGCACTTGGCAACTGACTCATATTTATGATGGTTGCAGGGTCCCTTGTGACCTTCTGACAAGGAAAATCAACAGGGAAGCCCGATTCACTTAACAATTATGTTAGTAACTTCACAACTGTAGTGATACACTTATCTATGACAAGAAATGTCGTAAAATGAGGCAAAACTCATTTAACAGAAATGTTGGACTCAATTATAAGTTGAGGACTGCCTGTATATGCTATTTATAATCCTATTGTAAAATGTTTTGCAATTAATATTCATCTAATTAATGTTAGTTGTGTCAATTGGAGTATTCCTACCTTGGGGACATGTAAAGTCTGGTAAGGAAGGTCATTTCTTGTCCTGTGGAATGCCCTATGTAGATCTTCAAATGTGTAAATCTCTTCCCAACCTTTTGTAGGACCCAGCATTAAAAAATGCCCTTATCTTGAAGGGATTCCATTTCCTGGAGAGATGTCCAATATCCAATGCAGGGGTAAAAAGATTAAGCAGTTTCTTTGTATCTTTATTTTGAGGTCATCAGTAGATCAGAAGTGGTTGGGTTGATATGTGACCTCACTGAGAGGGCCCTTGTCCTAGGGTCTTTTCTCTTCCAACAGAATGGAAGAACCTCATACGTGGGTGGGCAACCCAGAAATCCGTGTTGCCAACTGCATAGCCTGCCATAAGTGTAATGATAACTTCCTGAGCACTTTGCCAGTCAGCTGATTAGAGAACTGCCAGAAGTGCACTAATATATTGGAAGATTTCCCAGGAGATAGTACTCTTATCTAGACTAGAGTATCTACTATCCATACTACAGCGGGAAACAGGATGAAGAAAAGTGACAGTCCAGTCTCTTCTTAAAAACCTTCAGTGATGAAGCACCCACAACTTCTGAAGACAAGCTGTTCCACAAACATTGTCTTCAGTGTTAGGAATTTTCTCCTTAATGGATTAGTTTCCAACCATTGTTTCTTGTCCTGCCCTCTGGTGCTTTGGAAAATAAATTGACCCCCTCCTCTTTGTGGCAGCCTCTCAAATACTGGAATACTGCTATCATGTTTCCCCAGTCCTTTTCTCTAGACTAGCCAAACCCAAATCCTGCAACCATTCTTCATGTTTTACTCTCCAGGCCTTTAATAGTCTTGGTTGCTGCTCTTTGCACTCTTTCTAAAGTCTCAACATCTTTTTTGTAATGCGGTGACCAAAACTGGATACAGTACTCCAGGTGTGGTCTTACTAAGGATTTATAAAGTGGTACTAATACTTCATGAGATTTTGATTCTATGCCTCTGTTTATACAACCAAGGATTGTATTCGCTTTTTTGGCTGTTTTCTTATCATTTTCTTGCTTATTTTAATTTTAATTTCTAATCTGTCTTTTCTAACCAGTTATGTTTTTGGTAGATTGGGCTATAGTTTCTTTTTTTATGAAGACTGATGCAAAGAATGAGTTAAACAGCTCTGCTTTCTCTCTATTGCCCGTTACTTCCTTGCCATTTGTCTCTTTAGTGGATTAACTGTTTGTTTTCCTGTTGACTTTGCTTTCCTGACTTCACCTTTGCAGATTCAGGCTATCTGCTGATATTCTGCCATAGTTATGTGTCCCTCTTTCCATTTTTTGTACTTATCCTTTTTGTCTTTCAGTTTATCAGAGAGATCTTTGTGCAACCAGACAAATCTTGGATTTCTTGTTTTTCCTTTTCAGTGGTATTGTGTTGGATTGGGGGGTTGATTATATTGTTCAGTGCTTGCCACGCTTCTTGAATTGTTTTCCCCTTTAGGATTTTTATCCATGAAATTTGCTTAGGCTCTCTTTGAGTTTGTTAAAATCAGCTCTTTTAAAGTTTAAGACACTGGTTGGATTATATTCTGTTGCTTGTGTTTGCATTATATTGAATTCCAGTATGAGGTGGACATTCTCACCCAAGGTTCCAGCAACTTCAATTCCCTTTATCACTTCTGTTCTATTAGTAAGAATAAGGTCCAATATAGTTTTCCCTCTCATTCCCTCCTCTACCTTTTGGATGACAATGTTGTCAGCTAAGTTGGTTAGGAATCTGTTCAACCTCCCACTTGCTGCAGAGTTTGTCTCCCAGTTGATATCAGGGTAGTTAAAATCTCCCATTAGTACTGTGGTATATTTCCAACATATATTTGTTCATTGATTAGCATAGAGTTCATCTATTTCTTCTGCTTGGTTGGGTGGCTTGTATAGCAATGCCATTTTTCCCCTCTTTTATGTTGACCCATATGGATTCTAGGTGGTTTTCATGTACTGTATTTCTGTAGAGATGTAGTGATCTTTTATATATACTGCAACTCCACCATCTCTTTTGTTAGGTTTGTTTCTTTTGAATAGTTTGTATTACATGTAGCTCATCCTGATGAGTTACAGTAGATTTAGTATGAGGCATTGTCATCTTCTGACTATAAAACAAGGATAGAAACACACCAGAAGGTTTACTGCAGTGTTTCTCAACCTTGGCAACTTGAAGATGTCCGGACGTCAACTCCCAGAATTTCCCAGCCAGCGAATGCTGGCTGGGGAATTCTG
>JAPKID020000214.1:5000-20332 GCA_026931265.2 Tropidonophis doriae | reverse complement strand
TTATGAGAAAATGCTGTAATTTGGAAAAGCAAGTATATAGGCATACCATAGTTAGACTAATAGATGAAATGGATATTTGCATATTTGTATTAGGTGAAAGTTCATTGACCTTAATATTAACAAGTTTCATATTTCAGCATGGAGATCTTTGGGAATAGTAATTATCATGAATTACTTTTTCATATGGAATGGCTAGAGTTATGAACATCCAATTTAATCAGTTTAAATCAGTACATGGTACTCATGAAATTTGAAGGGCGGGAAGCACAATGCCATGCATAAACCACACCTCTCTCTACAAGTCCATCATCATCCTATGGCAGATGGAGTTTTTTTCATCCAGTTTGCTACTTGCTTATAACGTATTATTTATATACAAATAAAGCCCATGGCAGAAACTAGGTTTAGGAAAATGTACATTCCTTATACTCTTATGTTTTCAAGAGGAATACCTCTAGTATTCCGTATAACTAATGGGATTGGGCAAATTGTGCGCACTATTTGGAACATGTCTTTGTTTACATGGAAAGATTAGTCACAGGTTTACAGATGGAGCATAACAGCCAGATGCTCTCGCATTTCGACCCCTACGTGCCACTGTCTGGATGGCAGCCAGCTCTTGCCAGCTGTGAATTCCTCCAATATGGCAGAGTTCCAATGTAGTTAGCTCCGCACAATGATGCCATCAGGACTGGAAGAAACAATACCAAATGGTGAAGGAATGGGAGGCATTGTTCACAATCTGTGGCCAGTAAACATTCCCTTGTGTGTAAATGCAGTTCGGAGATGTGGGACAGAGCACAGCTTCAGTTACCTACAGTAAGGTCTCTTCCATTAATTGATGGCAATGAATACTAATAATCCCATCAGCATTTAGTAGCAAGGGTTGTGTCAAAGTAGGGGCAATAATGGAAAAAGCAACCTTCAGCCACATTTCACCCTCCTGTAATTTAGTGAAACAGTGGTGGAGATATTGGCTTTCAGTGTCCTGCATGGTCCATTATTAAACAAGCAAGCCAACAAATCTAAACACCATGACTGCAGTTGTGGACTTTACTCTTGAGGTGGATTCATAACAGAAGAAACTCTTTTCATCTTCTTCTGAAGCATGGGGATTTTTGGGGGGAGGGGGGGGAGAATATAAACATATATTTCTTCAAACAATACAATTTTCTGAACAGGGCATGAACTCAAACCCAGCATTACCAATGCCATCTAGCATGTGATCTTGTAGTTAACTCTAATATATAAATGGCTACCTACAGTTTAGTGATTAGAGTTTTGCAGGGGGAAACCTGTTGAGAGAAAATCAATATATTGTCTTTGAATAGCTACTTTCTCATAACTGAATCAGCTATCTTGACCGTTAGTAGAACAAACTGAAAAACACCTGGATTCCACACAAGAATATCTATATGCACGTCTTCAACTATGCCTGTGCATAGTTGGTAAACCAAATATAAGGAATTCCAAGTGGGATAAAAGAGAAACGTAAGTTCCTTCAATATGCTTCCAAATGATTTTCAGAACATTCGTATTTATCTAAACAGCTAATTTTTTTTTCTCACACACACATACACACATATTATATATATACACTTATAATTATATTCACCAACATATATTATTTTATTTTACTTATATATCAAATTTATATAAGGCCCATTTCACTCACAAAGCACTCACTGGGCAGTGACAGAATGATATATATTGTATAAATAGGTGTCTACATTGTCCCAAATGTGCTTTTTCAAGAGGCAACTGGACTGTCTGGTTTTTCTTTGAAGGCATTTCACTTCTCATCCAAGGAGCTCCTTCAGCTCTAAAGCTCCTTCTACCCAGAGCTAAAGAAGCTTCTTGGAAGAGAAGCGAAACTTCTTCAAAGAAAAAATAGAAAAAACAGTTGCCTCTTGAAAAAGCACCTTTGGGACAACCATGACCTGGATGACTGAGAATTTCCACAGACATCTGTCTGCATTATATTCTTGGTAGATCATTATTTAACTGGAAACTGGAACAATGATGGCACGAGAATGTACAATGATTGTACATTCATACAATATTAAATTCTGATAGGTGTCAAGATTTTTTAATATTAATTCAGAGTGTTTATATTTTCTCCTAAGTAACAGTAGTTATAGTCTTTCTATGACTCTTACACTCACCTAATAAAGTCCACAATATCATTTCATTTATATTGTGAACTTACACATAAATTAATGTGAACAAATTGAGAAGAACAGATCTCTAATTATCCACTTTTGGGTTGTGTTCTAAATTTATATGTGTTAAATGTGATCATGCCACTGATTTCCCAGGGATAATGTTAAAAAGGACAAATTATCAACAAATTTTGAAAAGTGTTTTTTTTTTTAAAGAAAGCTTATGGTTTAGATTTTTGATGAAATAATACTTTCAAAGAATGTGTAATGAGTGGAAACATTTTGTGTTCTTCAAAATATTTGTTGGGTACTATTTCTCTTTCTTCTTAGTATTGTTATTCTGAGTGCCATTTCTTGTTCTAAAAAGAGCTTAGGTTTGGATATTATAGATAAAAATATCATACCACAACAAAAATAATTATATTTTTAAGTCTGTGCTAGATAAATAACTATGCTATACATGTTAGAGATGTGAACAGGAGGCTCATTTTGCCTTTAAAATATAGGTTTTGTTCTTTAATATTGGGCAAGATTACAGAAAACTATGTAGTTCTCATATTATCTCAGATTACAGAGGAATGCTATCCTTCAGAGATGCTATGCCCAAGTTACCAGTTCATAAATATCTATCTCAAGAGAGATTGACTGGCCAATTCAATTACAGATAGTCCTTGGCTTACAACCATTCATTTAGTACCATTCAAAATTACAACGGCACTGAAAAAAATAAGTTATGACCAACCCTCATATTTACAACCATTGTAGCAGCCCTCCAGTCATATGATCAAAGTTCAGGATGATGGTTGCAGCATCCAAGAATTTCCATTTGTTATCTTTTCAGCTGGCTTCCAACAAGCAAAATCAATGGGGAAAGCTGGATTTGCTTAACAACCATGTGATTCATTTAACAACTCTGTCAAAAAAAATTGTAAAGTTGTGCACAACTCACTTAATAGTTGCTTTGCATAGCAATATAAATTCTGGTCCCAATTGTGGCTGCAAGCCAAAGACTAGTTGTATATTTAGGATTAAGGTTTTGGTAAGTCCAATATCCTCTGTTACTATTCCTGATTTTGGTAGCTTCTTCTATTTCTGTCTGTCAATACATGATTCATGTTTGGGTTCAGGACAAAAGTTGAATCTTTTGGAGGAAATGGGCTATAGATACAATCAACACCTAAATCATAGAGTAATGAAAAAAATGAGGGTGTGGGATCTTTTTGTCTGCTTCTTGCTAAACTATTCAAGTAAACTCATTTCACAAGTAAATGAAATTAAGGCAACCATCCTCCAAATAATGTAGGTCAGGTTTCACATGCGTTCATCTCAAAGATGTTTCACGGGACATGGCTAAATTTCCTGAGATTTACTACATGGAGCTTAGCTTGCAAAAAAGTAATTTTTAGAAAAAGGATATATAAGAATGTAAATTTCAAATGTTAATTTCTTTTTATTATTTTGTTTGAATCTTTATTATATAATTGATAAGATAAATATCAGTTATACTACAAGTCAGTGTATGGACACCTTGTATGTACAGATTTATATTGGTTGGTTGTTTAACCGGAATGAGTATCAAAGCTGCTGCTACTGTTGCTGCTGCTGTTGCTGCTGTTGTTATTATTTATTTATTATTATTAATTATTATTATTATTATCTATGGTGGCGCAGTGGTTAGTATGCAATATTGTAAGCTAACTCTGCTCACTGCTAGCAGTTTGATTCGTTCTGGCTAAAAGTTGAGTCAGCCTTCCATCCTTCCAAAGTTGGTAAAATGAGGACCTAGATTGTTGGGGGCAAGAAGCTGACTCTGTAAACTGTTTAGAGAGGGCTGTGAAGCAGTAAATAATTCTAAGGGCTATTGCTATTATTATTACATTATTATGAATCATAAGCTGCCCAGAGTCATTGACTGAGATGGGAAGCCAAAGAAATTGACCAAACAAACAGACAAGTGAAGGCCCTTCCTGTTTCTTCCTATTATTAATTTCCAATAAAAGTTAGAGGGAAACCACCAAATATATATTTGGATTGGTGAAGAAAAATTCCATTCCACTCCCCAAGATTTGTTGATCCTGTTTCTATCACCTAGCCAAGCAAACTGTGCACTTTGTTTTACTACAATATAAAGGTATTTTTAAAAAATAAATAAATCCCTGAACCAAATCGCAAGAGAGTTATTAAGGATGAAAATATCAAACAACCTAAACTGATTCAGAACAGAAGCTATACATTTATTGCTTAATCACATTAAAAAAATAGCATCAACTTCTTTGTATCAGACTTTTCAAACATAGCAACATTTGCTAAATATATGTTCTGCTTTTCTTCTGGGAACTGAAAAAGATGTATACTTCCTCCTCCAACTTTTCTCATAAATGTCCATGGAGTACGTCAATAGACAGAGGGGATACTTTATGAGGGAGGTTTGGATATTATAATTCCCTGAAAAAGTTGCTGGATATGGCCTTGGCAATTATAGACCAAATTGTTTGTTGAGTATTGTAAGCCAAGTCTAAGCTGGCACTTAATGAAAAACTTGGACAAAAAAAAGTTTAGGGAAGGACATTCCCCTATATATTTTAATACCTAATTGATAAGTATTTATCAGTGTTACAATCTTGTCTTTATGCTTTTGTAAGAATTAGATGCAACGTGAATGGGGTACTCTCTGATGCAATACCTAATACAAGTACTTCGTGTAAGACAAAACTGTGTTTTGGTTTCTTTCATCTCTACATCAACATCTTATCCAAAAATTTAAATACAGTGTAGCAACATCCATCTAGATTATCTGATTTAAACATTCTGGTATTATTGTATATTGATTATGCCGTTCCACTCTCAACAACTTTATTTGGTACTAAAGGCATTAGCCTGTAATTGTAGTGAGGATAATTTATTTATTAAGTACCCAAAGATCAAAATAATGGCCAAAACACTGAAGCTGCACCATTGACTGGTCCATTTTCAATAGACAGAGCAAGTTAAATGCTTCAGTTAAGTAAAGGGGTGGCATGCCATTCTTCAGGAGGAATAAATAGCACCAGCAGAACAAAGAATTACAGCAGCCATTTTAATTTTTCTCAAATTCACCACATTTTTTAATATTTCCTCTCATGTTTGATGGCTTATGTGGCTTGGTCTTGGCTGCCGTCAAATTGTTCCAGTTGAAATCACTGGCTCAGTTTGTTTATAGTCTGCTGTGACACATATTCTAATTACATAACACTCATATTAATACAAACCAAGTTTCTGAGGGCAATTGTGCAGCTTGTGAGGTGTGTACCAGGTGCAGTTTTATGATTAGAGGCTGAAATCAGAATTTGGTTTGCAGTTACTAATTATTGATGCGTATACGAACACCTTATCCAAAATATGGCAAAATTGTGTCTAACAGCTTGCCACATGGGAGAGGAAATAACAGTTACAATAGCTGCTGTAATTTAATGTAAGTGAAGTTTGTTAGAATTTTTAATAGGTATATATTAATTAGCCGTAAGGGTTATTATTCTCCTTAATCAACCGTAATAGGGTTGGCCTTTGTCTGTAATAAAATCTTTGACTTGACCCATGGATTAGAATGGATCAAAATAAAAGACTGGCACAAAATCATCAAGTGGACTTCCATAGCCAAAAGTGGTTCTATGAATGATTGTGCAATTCTATTAATGTTTAAATTTTATATCTTGTTCAATATGCAGTAGGGTGTATAGATAGGAAATGAATTCATGGGGAAAGAGGTTCAAAATGTAACACAACAAACTAAAAGAAAAGGATGGTGTGGTATACAAATGGGGATTATATAATTTCAAGATTTCACTTAAAAAAAAAGTATCCATTCCATTCATTATAGTTATGTCTAAGCCAATATACCCCAGATCAGGGGGAGGAAAGCAGGTCAGATCTTCTATTTTACATGATAGCGCATTGACTTGCGGGTGATTTTTTTCATGAGGGCCAGCTTCTAAGTGAATGCTTCCCCCATGTTTGAATCAACTTTTTAATCATCAAAATCCTTGGCCTGATTAGCTCAGCAAAGATTGTTTGTTTCCTTGATATTGCAAACGATGATTTCTCAATCAGGAGAAAGCATCATTGAGATCTATTTCCTTTCAGGTTTCTGTGTCTTAAATCCCACTTGGAACCATTTAGACCTGTTCCTCCACCTGGCTACCTTTAAAAAAAAATATACCGTCTAAAAATTCTTGTTCAAGACACACTTCTTCACATGTTATTCTGCAATGTGGAAATTGAATCACATGGATATCTCCTTGCATGTAAAGCAGCATCCATTGATTCAGGCTTTCAGGCCAGATACGAGGAAAAACAAAGCCCATTCATACAAATATATATATAGGTATATTTATTGGGAAGAGGCTGGCATATTTAGCAATTCATATTCATAATTACCTCTCCCATTTCCTGAGATCAGTAGTAGATGCTGGAAGAGGAAGATGCGGGCTACAAAGGATTCCTAAACTGGTTTGGGGATTTAAAATTACAGCCAGGAGGGAGGGAGGAAGGGCTGAGGCACTGGTAAATTTCCAGAGACTCCTGCATAGAAGAATGGGAGAAAGGAGGGGTTTAGGGTTTCTGACGCATTATGAAAGGAAGATGAGAGGAAGTGCCTTGATATATTTCTACTAATTGACAGAAAAAGAGCTCTAATAGAGGTAGAAGAAAGGAATAAATAAAGCTGGGAGACCCCTGATTTACCTACTGCCATTTAAGATTACACAAAACCCTTGACTGTAAATCAGAAAATCTAGGCTACATATAACCAATTATCTGCTTCAATATTTTCCTGTAGTGAACTTCTCAATGCCAATCTATAGTTGAGGCACGTGGTTACTACAGGTTTCCAATTAGAAGCAACTATTATTCTCAGGTCACAATTACTTGAATAATTCTCAAATATATTTATTTAAATCAAAATGCCTAAATTTAATTTAACTATATGAAAAGCTGTTTGTTATTTTTGTACTGGCTAATAATGTTTTCAGTTCTTGCAAAATACTAAACTATGGCTGGTTTAGTTCTTCAGTGTAATAAAGGCCAAATAAATAACTTATCAAATGCTATATTTCATATAACAGATAAAATTCAGAGGATGATTAAATGATTCAACTAACAAACAGAATTTGCTAGAATTGTAAAAAGGATTTTGGTTTTTTTTTTTTAAAGCAACTATTCCCAGGGACAAGAAATTAAAATGAAATTATTTATATCACATTTGCTAATGCATAAATAAAAAATTGAGAAGATGTATGTTGAGAAAGATGTGCCCACTTTAAATAACTGATGTTTTGAAGCATGACATTGGCTAACAAATATCTTTCAAGCAGAGATTGGTTTGGTTACATGTTTTATTCTTTATATTTGATTTGCCTGGCTTGGTTATTGCTTGTTGGGATATGCTATCTAATGACAGGGCTATTCACCAAATTCAAACAACTGGCAAATCCAGAGCTGAATATTATGGAGCCTACAGCAGAATAAGGCCAGTCTGGTTCATCTTGACTAGGTTCTCAATTTTCACAAACCTTCTGTCTCACTCAAATTGTGGAGATGAAGACAGCAAAACTATTTTTTAGTAACATAGTCTGGGTGATGAAAGAAGAATGATGAAGACTCTATTGGATTTCATTGTCTGGAAGTGATTTTTTTAAAGTCAGAATGCTCTTAGTGATCAGGTAATCCCAGAGGAACAAAATAATTGAATGCAATTTTTTTTTAAATTGTTCAGGAATTAGACATCATGTTTGAGGAAAGAATCTGTAGCTTGGGTTCCAAGCAACAAACTGGGCCATTTCTGATCTCTTGAACCAAATACAGTGGCATATTAATCACTAATATTTATTAATGGGTATTTTAAAAAGTAGTCTTTTTTAAAAAAAGTCAAAAAATAGCCTATTTAATGGCAAAAATTTGACTGATTTTAATTTTTTTATAACACATATATAACATGCTTGAAAGTTGCATTTGGATTACATAGTGCATACTGCAAAGTTGACATGATAAAAAGTCTAAAATGTGAATACTTCTGTTAACTAAGAGGGAATGGCTGCTGCAATATTATAGTACTTTCTAGCAATTTATATGGTCTTAAATGCTTAGTTTGTGTTTTGGTGTACATCGCAGATCAGTTTCAGATCAATTCAACTCAGACAGATGTTAAGCTTCCATTTGAAAAAGGATAAAGATTTCTAAATAAAAATCTTATATCCTAAGTGGCTTTCCTTCCCTCTGTAAATGTTCACTCATTAATGTCCTCAAGATTTTTAATAGCTATTTATTCTGGTATTTCTATTGACAGTTGAACTGGAATAAGATCCAGCGCAAGCAGAAATCTAGACTTGTAGGGGAACAACAGCAGCCCTGAACAAATTTCAAATATTTCTTGACATTTTTCAGGGTTAGTGTTAGTCCTACCTTGGAAATGCTGCCGATTAAAATATCACTATCCCCCCCCAAAAATAAAAAAAATAAAAATTGGATGCATAAAATATATACAAACTTAAAGGAACAAACCTGGTTTATGAGAAGCATTCCATATTTGGACTTCAGTTTAATAATTAATGCATAAAACCTTAAAGAGAAATGATGGGCAAGCACTTATTCCTTCTTTTAATACAAGGATTCAAATAATCAGCTTAAATTAAAATTGTGGGCTATGGTTTTGCTGCTGCATTTAAGATCAAGCTTTTGTTCCTGCAGTAAAAGCCATTAAAAAAACAACCCCTATGTATTTTGTTTCTAAAGTTTGGGGTGGGTTTTTTTGTCTTTTGATATTTGCTCATGATAATAATCTGGTGGGTTGTGTTTTTTTTTTTTTTCAAAACTTGAAAAATGTCATCTTCTGAATGGGAAAAAAACATCAAAACCCTGAAATCAGAGGAAATGTAATAGAGAGATCCAGCTCACCTTGAAGCCCATTTCCATTTGCGCTGGTGCAAGATGGCGGAGGAGAAGCTTGGGGCCTGACCACAGGAGCAAAGGCGCTCTTTTGTTTCACTGCAGAGATGACATTGGCAGGTGAGAATGAGAAAATGCCGTGTGTACTGCTACAGTTTGAAGGGAGGGTGACCGAAGAGGCTGCCATGGTAGGGCTTGACGGCACTACTGCAATAAAGCAAAAATAATCAGGACTCATATTGAGGATGTTTATGGCAAACAGGAAGGGAAGAGGGGGAAAAAAAGATGTATCGCAGGGCCTCGCCTCTTTAGGGGAAGGATAATAACATATATCAAAATAAAATGCTTTGGCTTGCCACGCTCTGGATAACAGGCAAACTCTTTTGTCTTGGACTTCAATTGTAAATTGAGCGGTCCAATCTGGTACTTACTTTTTCCTCTTTTAGCCTTAATTTTTTTAAAAGTACCAATATATTGTCCGTGATCTTTTTCCTTTCTCTTTTTTAACTGTCCAGCCTCCAGAGTCACCCCTCCTTTTATCCAGTAGCTTACGTTGAAGGAAGTAATAAAATAAGTTCTTAACAAACAGGAATGATGTAATGATGTGTCTTAGAAATAAAGACTTACTGCCGTAAGGGGAGTTCGCGGTCGAGCCATTAAGGAATCCAGGGGAACCAGGTACACCAAGGTTGGGCATGCTGGCATTGCCGTATCCATTCATACTATTGCTGACTGTGTTGTAATTGGACTGTTGAGGAGTACTGCTTGGGACGTATCCTCGCGGGGAAACACTGCTTGTGTTGCGACTGTAACCTACTGAATTGGGAGAAAAAACCCATCCCAAGAAAAGGATGATTATTATGGGGCACAAAGAGTTTCTTATAACTTCATAGATTGCACGGTTAAATGCCCATGGAGATTCTCAACCATCCACGTCACGGCTGTTGCAAAGTGGTGTAGGATAACTCTCTGTGATCAACTTACTGCAGTCAACTCGCCATAGCAAACTTACCATGGCCAACTCACTGCAGACCAACTCGCCACAGGACAAGAATTACACTAATATCAAATAAATGGTGAAATAGAATTATTAAAGAAAGGATGCCAAAGGGGGGACAAAAATTAAAATATTTTTAAAATTATTTTAAATAGTTAAATTGCATTGTTGAATTGTCCTGCAGCAAGTTGTCTGCAGTGAATTGGCAATGACGGATTATCCTATGGCATGTTCAGCATGGCAGGTCGGCTACAGCGAGTTGGCCATGGTGAATTGGCCATGGCAAGTTGTCCCATTCCGGTCCCAAAAGGTACTTTTCCAAAAGGCAACTGCACTAGGTTTTTTTTCTTGAAAAGATTTGCCTTCTCATCTAAGAACCTGAACTGAAAAAGTTTCTTGGATGAGAAGCAAAAGAGTTTCAAGGGAAAAAAAACAAACCAAGAAAGTCCAGATGCCTTTTGGAAAAGCACCTGTGGGACACAGAATGCAGACATTTGACTGATCACGCCGTGTTGGCTTATGTCATTTGCTCTTTCATCTCTTTGCATGGAAAGGTCATTTTTTCACACCTTCTTTACTTAAACCATCTGTGATCACTCTGAGTTGTCCCTGCTTCTGAAAACACCTTTTTTTCAATGTCTTGTCATTTTCACTCACATTTGTCCTTATCAAGAATTCTCATAATTTAAATGGCTAGGTTGCATCATCAAAAGTCTAAGCTTTCCCTTTTAAAGTTTTCAGATCACATATTTTGCCAAAGCAGTTATAAAGTCATGTAGCTTTCTGCACAGATGTAAAAAAAAATGTTTCAAGGAAAATCTTCCTTCTTAATACTGATAATTTACTAGTAGACATATGAAAGAACCTGTTCTATTTATCATGCTTTAATAAATATTGAACAAATATAACAAACAACTATGCTTCACAGTAGGGAACACATGTTAGATAGCAACACGAGTGAAGAAAGCTTTGTTAAATTGTAAAATAATACATTTGAAAATCCCATGAAAAAGATGGTGGGTCATGTATCACAGGAATTATATGCAATCCAATCCATATCTATGTGAAAGTAAATCAGAAGGATTTATTCCATATTCTATTGTTAGCTTTGCAATTATCAGCCACAATTAATTGAGTGTATTTGGCTGCAAATAGCTTCTTTTAGTACATAGTCAATGGCTTTGTCCATACTGAACATGAACCTAGAATTCAGTGTTACAAGAATTACGGTATCTTCCCCAAATTTGTGTAATTTCTTCCAGGCCAGGCCCAAGAAAGAAACTTCTGCTTCTGTTTCAGATTAATCACAGTATCAAATGATCATGTTATATACTGCTTATTTCTATGTGTCAAAAATTAAGATAAAATAGGTGCTTTAGATTTAAAAAAAACAAAGAAAGCTCTTATCATTGAAACATGGAAATAAAACCATTCAAATCCCTTCAGCCAAATACTTTTGATATGCTCAAGGGAGGCTGGCTTATTTTGACACTATTAACCCATAGTTTAAGCAGCATCTTGAAACCAGATGGAAATTTATGTATCACCATAACTCTAATATATTTTGCTATTAGCAAAAGAAATTTACTGAAGCATGCTTTAGTCAAATATGTCAAATTTAGTAGAAAATGTGTCTCATAATTCCTGTTAACTGTAACACACACATTTATTCTACTCCAAAGATAGGCAACTATACAGGTAGTCCTCAACTTACAAGAGTTCATTTAATGGCAGTTCAAAGTTACAACAGCACTGAAAAAAAAGTGACTTATGACTGTTTTTCAGAGTTATGAAATCACCATGTAATCAAAATTCAGGTGCTTGGCAATAAGTTCATATTTATGAACATTGCTGTGTCCCAAGGTCATGTGATCACCTTTTGTGACCTTCTGACAAGCCAGATTTGGTTAACAACCAGGCTACTAACTTATTAACTGCAGTGATTTGCTTAACAACTGAGCCAAGAAAGATCCTAAAATGGACTAAGACTCATTGAATAAATGTCTCACATAACAACAGAAATTTTGGGATCATTTGTGTTGATTAGTCACGGACTACCTGTAATTATAGATCATTGCTGATGATCATTGCTGACGATCTCTTTAGAAAAAAAAAATTGCTCAAAACTTTATAAAGGAAGAAGTATGGTTTGACCAAAAGAGAGTGGTAGAAAAAAGCAAATTGCAGGAGTGAGGAAGAACAAAGGGAGATATGCACTAGTGGTCTTTACAAAGTTAAAAATACTGGTTTTCAAATTTGATATTTTACAATGCTCGGTTATTATCAAATTCAAGTTATTAATTCTTTCCAGTTAACAGAACACGATGAAACAAAATAAAATCGAAAGAATCCCAATAAGCAGGGAGCTAATTGCACAATGGTTTTGTACAACGGTAAGATATGAAATAACTTTGCTGCATAATTCATAATTCTTCACGTACCTTGGTCGTTAGCCTGTGATGTTTCTGAAACATTAACTGCTAGCTGGCTGCTAAATGAATTTACTCCCATCATACCAGTATGAGCTGGAGTGTTGGCGAGAGTAGGAATCTGATTGTGGTTACGTGGCACACTATATAATGCTTCTGCAATATCAGCTGCTCGTTTCAGGATTATTTCCTATGAAACAGTAAATTGATAATTTTTCTAACATATAATATCATTTAATTACCCTATATTTCATTTAGCAAATCCTAATGAATGATGCCTATTGACCTCTGGTTATATCAGGCAGGATTACAGTGTTCTTGGCAAGATTTCATTCTTTTTAATTTACAAGTATTGTACATTGTACAGTAAAAATTGTATAATTTCCAATAGTGAACCCAGTAAACTTCTTTTTGTATTACGTAACAAATTACTGTTTTGATATGTTGTAATAAACAACTTGTGTTTTTATCTGGTGCAGCAGTTTGTTTAAAGCTGTGATGTGCTTGATGGTACCTATGTCCTTGTGGATCTCTTTGGCCATAATTGCATTGGTGAGGAAGACAATTGAGATCTATCTACTTGTTGTGAGGCATGACATATAGCAAAATCACTTAAATTTATAAATCGCTTCATAGTGCTTTACAGTCCTTTTTACGCATTTACAGAATCAGCATATTGCCCCCAACAATCTGGGTCCTGATTTTACCAACTTCAGCAGCATGGAAGGCTAAGTCAACCTTGAGTCAGTGAGAATTGAACTGCTGGCAGTTGGCAGAATTAGCCTGCAATACTGCTTTCTAACCACTGCGTCAACACGGCTATGCATACAACTTCAACAAGGCCAGCTTCATATCCTTGTCTTTCCATCATTACCACCTCTCTCTTTCTTTTGTAATTGACCACGTTGTGATAGAAAAACTGGTTTTGAGAGTAAAAGAATCAAGGAATTTAAATTTTGCTTCAGAGCAGTAGTTTCATATGAAACTGCCAACAGAATTTTGCTATGCACCACAATAATGTACTGGTACTTTGTTAGATGTTCAAGTTGAAAATACTTGCAATTGTAGGGCTGGGTTCCAAGACCGGGATTTGCTTTAACTATATTTGAAAAAAACCACAACAGGCAGTTCAGATCCTAAACCATAAACCATGGCTTCTAAACCGTAATGAGTAAGTTGATGCAACACATTCAACCAAAATCAAATAAATCACAATATGATTTATTACAATATCTTTAATCCATTCAGTGTAGATATGAATAAGTGGGTAAGTGGGGAAGACAATGGGGACATACCTGATTGTTGTGGGGCATGCCATACAGAGCTTCAACAAGGTCAGCTGCTCTTTTAAGTAATACTTCCTAAAGGAAAAAAAAAGAACGGTGCATTGTGAAAATGGATACAGCAAGGACTTAGCATCCATTGTTTTGAATTCCTGCTAACCTAGATAAAGAATATTAACTTGAACATGTTGTTAAATGAAAGAGAGAGAGAAGTTTTACAAAGACAGCAAGACATTTTGCTTTGGAAGAGAAAAAAAAAGTACTTGGGTTCAAGTCAAAGTTAGATAGGAACCTAAAAATAAGAATGCGTTTTATATCCAGCTGTTCAATTATGACTGACTTAAAAAAGGTGTTTGCTGCTGTAGCATGTAGCTCTGGTGCTGAATTAGTGAAATCAGTGCTTGAGGTTTAATGATGTAGTCTTATGGGTATTAAACAAACAAACACATGGTAGAGATATGAAAGGCACAGGCATCACATTTGGCTGTTAATTCCTAGCACTTTAGTGGTGAAGAACAATAAGCAATTTTCCATATCTTAATTAAACTGGCAGAGTCCTTAAAGACAACATCTCACCCCTAATTCATGCCCCAAATTTGCAAGTGAGTTCAATGCTTATTCCTCTTTATTTTGAACAATAAAGTGAATTAACTTGGGTTAATCTAGTTCTTTCATAATGACATTAAGAAATTTTTCAATTAACCTCTTTGACTGCATGTTGTAAAGGACTTCATAAATGACTTCACATTCAGAGAGTGTTGAGTACTTGTGCCTGGGGGCATTGATGCACTGAATTTTGTCTTATCCCTGTCTGCATGCCTACCTCCAGTTTTACGATTGGAGAGGATTAATCCATACTTTAGTTAATTTTAAATACAAACGGACTTAAATCTGAATATTTATCCTTTAGCTGCAATAAGTTTAGTTTAGGGGTATGTGTGATACGGGCAGGTGATGGGAAATGAGGATGAGGGGTTTTGAGATGCTAGAACGCTAGCTGTGTTTTCGATGCTTGTTAAGATTTGATCTCTCTTTTCGTGACAATATTCCTGACGTTATTTGAAAATGATACCTCTGAGTATTCAAGCAACCCTACCCTAAAACTGCATGCATAGGAATTGCATGCATAGGAGTTTTGGTGTTTGCATTCATTAGGCCAAACACACATCATTCCAATGGAGTAATTAATATGGAAATACATTATGTGCCAATCATTTCTGTTGGAGACATAGGCATATTCATGGGAATATATGGGAATCTCACTACTTGTAGCAATAGTACATGGCTGTAATTAGCCATAGATTTCCCTTTTGCAATGGAATGAGGTACATAATGAGCAACTCACATGTGACTAATGTGACTAATGTGACAAAAGCCTAGTTAACAAGCATGCCCATGATATGCACATAGATGTACGTGTGAACACGCACATACACGCACAGACAGAGAATGCAGGAATATGCAGCAGTATATTTGCATTGATGCTATGGTTTATATGTGGAGATGCAAGAGCTCTGACTTTCCTTGACTTCCTTTTGCTTTG
>JAPKID020000213.1:0-20342 GCA_026931265.2 Tropidonophis doriae | reverse complement strand
ACCCTGGAAGTCTTTAAGAAGATGTTGGATAGCCATTTGTCTGAAATGGTATAGGGTTTCCTGCCTAGGCAGGGAGTGGGACTAGATGACTTTCAAGGTCCCTTCCAACTCTGCTATTGTATATAACTGTCTAGAAACCCTTTAAATTGTTATAACCTATCCTAACTGTATTTGAGCATGATCCAAGTGTTTCTCATCTCTTCACATACGTGGAAGATTTCCATTTTTTTCAACAAGGGAATTTGACCTCCTATCAGAGTTGTCTTTTGAAACTCTTACATGGTGCATTATCAACTTACTCAAGATGAGGATATGGTATGTTTTTCAATGTGAGTTACAAAAATAGTAATAATAGACTTAGATTAATAAGTTTGGGATAGGGACACCCAGAATGTTGCCATTTCACCTTTGTAAGTCTATCAGCTTCCTTTCCTCTCCAGTCCCAAAATAGAAATAATGAACCTTTGTATTAATGTTTGATGAACTTTGAAGATGAAAGTCAAAATATGACTTCCTGAGTTTTAGTGCTTTAAATAGATCCAAAGAAAGATGAATAATGTCACCTTTGCATCAACAATAACAAAAAAGGTCATTCAATAAGCCCTGGGTACGAATTGACAGATGTCTACACATGACATCAAAAAGCAAGACAGACACCTATTTAATTATAACTTTAGGAAGCTGAAGATTTGATAGGAAATGTAATAAGGCCAAAAAATAGTGGAGGGGAACAAATGAACAATTAAATCTTTGAATTTTACCTGATATTTCAGTGCTACAGACATTGGCACAAATCCTAAAGTATGAGAAGCTTAAAAAAAAACCTAGATGATTAATATGTAAGGCATCAATGATAAATCCTGAGGTCTGAAAACTACTAAAAGTTCTTGGAACTTATACTATGGTAGAAGAAAGACAAGTATGTATCCATATGGAAACTAGAAAGCTATATGTATATTCATAGGGAGTAGGGTTTTTATTTACTAAAAGGGGCTGGAATGTGGAAATCCGTTATAGTGTGCCTTTGTGTGACGTTTATTTATTGCATGTTGCAAATGGATGCAAATCGTAGGACAAAGTATACGTGATTACTGTTATGGGCTCCCCATACATCATTCAAAGAAAGCTAGTATCTGAGTGAGGCAAAATAAAATAGGAAAGTTGCAATTAAAGCAGCATTTTGAACAAATGAAATCAAACCCATTATAGAAATGTATTTGTATGCCTTTTCTTCACAAATATTCATAAAACCTGAAAAATTCTGAGGAAGCCTAAAGAGAAGGAGAATGAGAGAGAAAAACCCCCAAAGGGTTTAAATATTAATTGTATTTTTAAAAGACTGGGATTTCTTGGCTAAGATCATCCTATTCCAGAGAAGAAGGGGAGGTAGGGGAACATGATAAAAGGCTACCAATGCAATATCATTATTTCTGGTAGTTCATGTTTTATGCATGCCTGATGTTTCTAAAACAATTGCTATTTTGTTTTAATCAGTAGGAGTTGGATCTCTGTAATATAGATATAAGTTCAGCATCACAGGAGGAAAGGAAATTTAACCCTGGTAATTTTAAGAGAGGGATTATATATGTGTACATGCATCCACATATATGTATTTAGTATATAAATTTTATACACTGTATTAATACATACATTTTATATATGTATTAGTCCTTCTAATGTATACTAATATACTGCTAATAAATGCATTTGATAGCTTTACGAATACACCTTTGTGCATATTTACCCCAGATGGCACATACATCTATTAATCTTTCATTAGTGCATTTTTTCTAATCCTTTAGAAAGAATAGAATATTGATAGCTGATTGCATATTCCTTTCTGATTCAGGAAATAGAAATTAACAAAATTTGCAATACAAATAAAACAAATTCGTCCCATATTCATATAGTTTGAGGCATTAATATATTTGCATGTATTCATAATACAGGTTTATTTTTTAACATTAAACTATTTTGTTTTAATTTTTAGTAGCATTTTCAATTTAACTTCTGAATATAAAGAGATTGTGAAAGATACCTCATCCAATTTATAATTATACATTTTTAAAGGTCACTCTCTCAATCTTTATTGGGTCTTAAACCAGCAGCTAAAATATGAAAATCACAATTAATTAGGATAAAGAAGAAAAATTATAATTGCTCCAAAATATCTCAAAAGCATCAGAAGAAATACTATGGTGTATGGTACAAAGTATAAAACAGTACTTGACTGTCATCAAGAAAATAAAATCAGATTGATCTGGTCATAACAACCGAAGATAAAAAAAAGCTAGAATGACCAGGATATTCTGGATATTTAATCAAAAATGGAGATAATAATTATTGAGAAAAACGTGCATGGAAACAGCAATATAGAATAATAAGTCCCATTGTTTCAATTATTCCTCTAACACACGAAAACAGTCTCTGTTCAAAGGAGATCTTTTGGTATTTCCCTTTAGTAAGCTGCAAAGTAAAGTGTAAAATTTTTGGACATTTTAATCATTTGCAAAAACTCAATTATCAGTCGGGTAGCACAGATTCACATAGGTGTGTGACACACACGTATAGCATATATGCAGTATTAGCAATATTAGTTCACTATTATTCATATGTTTTACATATTCCTAATTATTCCATGAATTATCAAAATTTTATATATCACATACAGTGTACAAACATATGCCATTTACATGACTGTACTCAAAATAATATATGGATTGTGCTAATATCTGTACATCTATAGAGGCACTGACATTAAACTATATACAAGAAGAAAAAAAAGAAATATTCCAACCTGTATATCATAAAGAGTGAATGGAGACAAATCTCCTAAAACGAAAGATCCAGGCACCTTCATTCTGGTCTCATATCTGTTATTATTTACATAAATATAATATTCTGTGACAACACCATTTGAGTTTGAAGGCGATGCCAAAATGACACGTACAGCTGTACTATTGATGATGATGATCTCTGGGGGGAACAAGCCCTCTGGCTCTGGAAATAAAGGAGGAAAGAGAATAAACTCCATCTGCCATTGTAAAAACATGTGTTTAACCAAATACACATTAGAATTTAGATTTAGGAAAGCCTCTGCTACTTATCTGCTACTTTGGTAAAATGTTTGTACTGTTTTCTAAATGGACTTGTTTTAAGCTCAGAGACTGTGGGAAAAGGGAATGGTAAAAAACATTAGTATCCCTAGCCTGGCCTTAACTTTGCTTTACTATAACTTTGACTAGAGAATTGTGATTATTTATTTAACTGTGTGACCTTATTCACAATTATTCAGTATAGTGTCATGTTTCAACTTCACCCCCACCCGCCAAAGTTATCTTCTAAGGGTGATATCTCCCCATAGCTTTTATTAGGATCATAACTTGAATGTGTATTAAATTATTATGTAAATGCTTTTGATGATTACCACAGATAATGATGAAGCATTACATTTCCCCCTCCCCCCAAAATAACTCCCATCTTTCTTAGCATTAAATTACACAGATTATTTAAGCTTGTCATAAATAGCTATGTAAAGGAACTATTTGTGTCTGGGTAAATCCATCTTTACCAGTTGAAAAATTGTACTTCCAGTAGGTTCCATTTTATAAATAAAAAGGGGGATGAACTTTGGCTTTGCCAAGAAAATGCAATCCTGACTTAAAGTACTTTGCTAATGACCTGGAACACTTGCTTCTGGGGTAATGATATTATAATGTTTATAATGAGATTTTACAAAGCCAAAAAGATTAGAAAAGCTATTCCAAAAGCATTTGAAATTCACAAGTTGCTTTTTCTACCCTTCCCTCCCTTCAGCTTGCCAACTGGTTTGGAAATATGTCAGGGAAACTCTCTGAGTGGCTGGATTTACATCTTTCATTTCTGGTCAAACAGTTGACTGTCATGTCACAAGCAGCCGACTTCACAGCATGTAAGAAAAAAAAACATTCTTATTTTCATAATGGAACAATGACAGATTTCAACATAAAAACAGTTAATCAATTTTCAGTTTTGTAGTTGAAACCAAGAGTCAACCTACCTACATCTGGTGTAATCACTTGCACAGGTTCACTTGTGATGCTGTGAAGTCCACTGAAAACTTGAAGCAAAATCTGATATTGTGTGTTTGGATATAATTCACCTATAACAGCACTATTTTCACTTGTGGGGATCTTTTTAGAGTTTATTTGGTCAGTGTCATTCCAGGAAAGTAAATAATATTCAATACTTCCTTCAACATTTTGTAAGGCTGTTTAATGAATAAAAAAATCTGGTTATGGAAATGAATGGGAAATAATAATCACACAGCTCTTGACACAAAAATGACTCCAAGGATGTTAAAACTGCAAAGTTATATATAAAGGGTGCAGTTCAAAGATACTCACTAAGTGATAAACTCTGCACTGATGATATAAATATTCTATAGGGAAAATTGCTTTGTAGGCAAATCTTATTGTTCAGTCCCTTCTGACTCTTCCTAACCCGATGAATTTCATTTCACCAGGATTGCCTGTTGATAAATTCTTTGACCTCTTGTAAAATTATGCTTGTATTATCTGGAATCACCCCATCCTGTCTTTTATCGGCCTCTTTTCTACAGTATTGTCTTTGATTTTCCTGGGTCTTTTCCAATGAGTCTTGCCTTTGCATTATGTGTCTAAAATATTTAAAGTTTAACTTCATCATTAATACTACCAATGAGCATTTTTGCTTTCCTTCATGTAATATTGAATGATTTATTCTTCTTGTAGTCCAAGGTATTTTCAATCATTTATCCAACAGCATATTTTAAAGGCATCAGTTTAAATAGAGTTGTACAAAATCTATTCCAGACATAAGAGTATGAGGACAAATGCAATAGGTTTCCCCCCTCCTTACAATACTATAGGCAATGATTTTAAGCAATAAAGCAGTGTCACAAAAATATTCTTCCTGAGGCTAGAATAATGTCTTTAAAATTATGCCTTATTATCAGGAAGCTTTACTTCCAGAGTCATTTTATGAAAGCAAAGAAGTTTTTTGGCACATCCTTTACCATGTCCACATCTCAGTGCTTCAGAATTCTAGAACCATTAGATAGCCATATAATGGTAATTAATAGTAAACACACTCGAAGGATGTAGAATACAATATCTATTTCAAGCTAAATGTTGATGCCCAGGTGACTATTAGATACTATGTTAAATAGCAGATTCAAGAATCAAGGATTGCGATCATAATATGCATCATCTCTTGGGGTGAATTTTCTGGGAAAATGTATATGACATATCATTAATTACATCAGGACAAAAACCATCAGTTGGGCTTGGAAACTAAGCAGTGCTGGACTTTAGGAAATAAAATCACTAGGAATTCTAGGGGTGTCAGATAAGTTGAGATGTTGGAAAATGTTCTGTATGGTACTCATAACAAACAATTAGGGAATTCCAATTTGATGGGCTAGAATGAGAAGCTGGAAAATATCCTGGAAGAAAGCAATGACAAACCACTTCAGTATTCAATACTGCAAAGCTGATGCAGTTACTAAGAATCAAGCCTGATTTGAGAGAATCTTCTTTATTGAAAAGTATCTGTATGTGAATGAATAGACATCTTAAATTTCTAAGCTCAGAAATGTGTTTTAAGAGCTCACAATGGGAAGATTGCAGAACTATTGCTTTTAACACAACACATAACCATTAATCTTATATAACCTGTTAGAACTTAAAATAATAATAATAATAATAATAATAGTCTTCATTGTCATTGTAATAAAATAAAAAAAATTACAATGAAATTGGTTTGAGCGTTGTGCTAATATTTGCATCAGGTGGAATACAGACAGCAGTGACAACTATATATGAATTAATGAATGCTTTAAAAAGCAAAGGGGAGCTGGGGGAAAGAAACCTACAGGCCCAATCTCAAGCTTAACAATCAATGAATTGATATTTCCAGGTAGGTCATCAGAATGAAGCTTCTGTTTCTATTTTCTTTTATTTCTATAGCTTAATTTTAGCAGACCCACTGTTTCCAAAACTCCTCCACTATCTTTCACCTCTGAACCTACCAGCAACATAGACATAAAAGAAAGTTGTTTTCAAATGATTACTGAGATGGAGGTTGGGGCCAGGGAAAAATTTGTTCCAGATATGTGACAAAATAAAAACATTTGGAGGCAGGGAGATTGCTTATTTGCTTGGAATAAGGCATTTCAAGCAATGAAAGAATAAATAAAGGTTTGCTCTAATGACCCTCACTTGATGTTTAACCTTTGCATTCATAAACAGGTATCTAGGAAATTTGTGCAGTAAGAATGAAAATGAAGCCAGATTGCATTACCTTTATCTAGGTGGTCAGAGGTTTGAATTACTAAAGTAATGAAACTTCAGCAGCCTGCTTCAGATCTATTAGGTTTGTCAGTTTTTATAAGCATGCTTACTTCAGGCATCCAATTATAAATATAAATTTTAGTGGAACTTCTATTTGCCGAGAGTCACTAGTAAGTGCTTACAGACAGATTTGCATGTACATATTGAAAAATTAACCTACTGCTTTGATGGACAGGTAATCTGGATTAAATGGATATGTTCCTCTCAAGATGACATAGCATAAATGTGTATATTTGCATATACAGAAAATCCATAACTCTTCTGGAAAGGAAGATCAGGCTGTACAGAAATGCTGGCATTTGAAAATAATATGACAACCTCAAAGAGGTTTGAATTGATGTACTGTCTGCTCAGAACTTCTTATGCGGTTTCACGTTGTGAAGTGCATCCAGAATAACAAGCAAATGTTGACTAACCCAAATCTTCTTAATTAATCATCACAGAAAGAATGTTGTAGAATAAAAAAAGGTGGAGATTAAAAAAATCCCCTCAAAATACTCTTTGGGAAAGAGGCTGCACTGTTTAGAGAACGTTATCTCTCCTGCTCAAAACACTTGAATAACCTGAAAGACAAGAAATTCAAGACAGATAAAATGAAATCCTTAGGACAGCACAGTTAATTGGTGGAAGTTGCTACCACGAGGTACACTGTTGATCAGAAATTTGAATTTCTTTACAATTCTTAAGAAGACCAAGAATCAATGGCAAACTGTAAGCATGGCTATAGATTATCTCCAGTATTGAAAGCAGTAAATATTTTGTTGCTGCTGGGCAGATATTGCTACTGATGTTTCTGTGAGTTTCCCATTTTCTGAAAAATTTTCTTATATTCCTAACATACTGTACCACATATATTTATACACATGATTCAACTTTACCAAAGAAGGATGAAGTTTTCTCTAATATATGGTTTCCTCTTATTCAGTATATTATGATCCCAACAAGAGGAACAATGATAAGAGAAATAAATTTCTGAGAAAGTTCCTATTACTAGCTGTGGAATGAAGAATGAGTGGCAACTACTATGCTCCCTTACTTCCTCTTTTTTCTTTAAGGTACCTGTCTTTAACTCTTTTGGGAAAGATTCATGTCATCAGAAATAAAAAAGACTAAATATCAGAAAAGAGCTGATGAATTAGGTGGAAGAGCACCTGGTTGTGACAAGAGATATAGTTGGTAACAAAGGACATCACCAAAACACCTGATTGTATCCCATGTTTAGGAAAAGTGATTGCTGTTCTGGCATTGACTAATTTATAGCAGCCCAGAGGGCTTGGAATAAACTCCCTGGCTTTAGCAAGTGGACAAGCCCAATGCTGTTCTCTCTGAAGCCCAGATGCTGTTAAGAAACCCAGTTCCTGATAAGAAGGCAGGAACTTAGAAAACAGCATGGCAATGAAGGCAAGGGACCATGGCAGATATCTAGAAAATTCAGAACAGCAGCTGCAGCATCAAAAGGCCAGTCCATGGAAGTCTGTAGCTATAGATTAGTCTGTAGCTATAGTTAGTCTGCAGCTATAGAGGAAATAAATTATTTGGACATTTTTTGGTCTAAGAGTAGACTTGGCTATGGAACTGAGTTTATATTGATCACTTTGTGGATGACCTATAGCAAGATTGGGAGAGGAAAGGGGAGACATTTGGATGAGGTTTCTTGCTGATATACAGTTAGGTGTGATCAGTATTGATATATTTCATTCTCAGGTTAGACAAAAGATGCAGGCAAAATTCTATAACACTCCCAGAAAACTGTTAGGGCCTGGATGGGGATGAATACCTCTAGGAAAGGGCTTTCCAAAATATAAAGTGCAGACAGAGTACAGAAACTTTTGGGAAGTGCAGACAGAGTCCAGGGCAGATGTGGAGAACATTTTATAATTGTTATAATAAATCCACCTTTCTAAAAATTTCTTTGTAGATTTGTGTTCATTTTGGTGTTTTGGATTTTTAGAGGAGGCAGGTGCATGAAGAGTACACTAACGTGAAGTGTGATGGCAAAATATTTAAGTACCTCTGATCTAGGTTCAATCCTACCAAATTTAAATAGCTTTGAAGTCAGAAGCCTTCTTATGATGGGCATATTTCATCTTTGGTTCTGCATGGGATCATGCTTTTCCATGCAGAAATATTCATAAATTGGGGTTCTTCCTGGATTCATAGCTCTGCTTTATCGATGCAATGCCTCTAATAGAATTTTCACATCACTCTAGTGTGCAAAACTTTTAAAAATCAGACACTGGGGAGTCAGCCATTAAGCAAAGAGAAATAGCATCCTTTCTATCTAATTGAAAGCCAGTTGTTTAATTGTAGATGATGGATATAATCAAGAAGAACACTTACTTGGAGTGGTCCATTTCACTTCTATAGCTGTGTGGTTAAGAGGCTTTGCGGCAACATTAGTGCCTTTCTCTGAAAATCCTGCTAATGTTGCAACAACCACTTCTTCACTTGATGTATATCCTACTTCATTATGTACTTTCAGTTTATATGCATATGTTGTATTCCTAAAGAATATGATTTGCATCATTAAAAATGGAAAAATCCTTAGAAACATTCAGTTTAAATGTTGACTTTACTTCAGATTCTAACTAAAAATTACATTAGAAGAAACATTCAGCAAAGCTGCTATTTAACTCACAAATTTGTGATTTTTTGAGACAAATAGCAGCTCTGCTGAATGGTTCTTTTCAGTTCAAAAATAAATTTTGGAAACTGTCCAGTTATGGCAATTCCAAGCCCATTTTTTTTAAAAGCAGGCTTAATTTATGATCCAATTTAACTTTTGTTCTTTTATCTTTATTTTCTTTCTCTTGTAGACTACATAGCTCTCACTATTTCCAGAATATTTTTTAACCTCTTATAAAACACTAGTTGGAGGCGTTGGTTTCCCACTTACTTCAAAGTTAAATCCTGATTTTCAAAAATTCCTTGCCTTTAAGAAAATACATAGAACAATATTCAGACACGGCAATTACAAGAAATTCATAAGAGCAAGAAAAGTTCAGGACAATATTTCTGCATTTGTCAACAAACCACAGTAAAGCTAGCTTAACATGATGTATGAACTTCTCTGGCAAGAAAAAGACAGTTATCCAAGCCACTGTGTTTGGTTTATTGGAAAATCTTTTTACAAAAGGCTTAGATTCAACAGAATTTATAGAATTCAGTCAAAGAACCCAGAATAGACAATTACTGTTTTTACACAATGCCATAAAGTAGTTTGATTTTGGCTTAGTAATATATAAAATCAGTTTTTATAATGTGTAAATCAGTTTTTAAGAATATGGTTTATTCAATGAACAATGATTAAACAAACACTTGTTTAGAAAAATACATGAACCTGAGCCCACAGATTTAAACATGCCCACCATAAATACAGACTCCAATAGCATGCTCTTAGGAGTGAAAGAAACATAACATTTTTTGACTAAATGAAGATTTCCTGGTTATATATAATAGGAACAGACATCCAAGGGACCAACAGAAGGATATAATGATGGGTTGGGGTTGATGATTTGGTATACAATGGGATATCTTAGAATAGAACAAAGACAGGTAGGTGGAGGAAGATTTGTAAAGAAACAAGGACTATAAAGCCCTAGATAATGTTTTACATAAACACAAATGTTCTCTTAAGAAAAAGCTACAATTAAAAGAGTCCAAGGTTTCTAGGGCAACACATCACATATCTATACTCCAAATCTCCCCCATAAATATTTCTCAAACCCATGATCAAGCTAGCAATAGAATAGAACTGGAAGCAGTTCACTTCTTACTTTCCTGAGCATTTTTTTAAAGCAAAGCAAAATTGCACAGAGGAGAAGAGTAGGTAACCAAACCAAACAAAAGAGTGCTAATAAAGGCTCATGCCAAAGGAGATGACAGAAAATATTTCATTACATAATTAACATGTTTGCAACACGGAGATGCAAGGAACGCTTTGAACTATTAAATATGGGCTATACAAAATGCCAGCATTTGTTTTTATAGTTTTAGTAATCTTACCTGCTAAGACCCTTATCTTCATAAAACCACTGAGTTCCTGAGTAAATATTGTCCCAGAGATTTAAATCTTCAGGGGGATTTGATGCAAGTGGCTGCTGGATTTTACGTCTCAGGAGCTCATATCTAACACAAAAGACAAGCAGAATGGTGGGATTATCTTAACTAATGTTATGACAAAAAAGGTTGCTTTTAAAAGTCACACGTTATTTTCTTTTTACAGCTGTAATCTTGTTTTTTTAATATTTTAGAATTTGAATTTTCATAACTTATGTAATTAGTTTCAAAATGTATGAGGTTTTTTGTAAGCAGTTCTTTTATTAAGAAAAAAATATCTGAGTACGTTATAAAGTGTTTGGTGAAATGTTTGCATACCTCTTTAAGATAATTTGACAGGAGTTTGAATAGGCTAACTTGCTTCATACAGACAAAAGTTAAGAAAGAGAAACTATACGAAAACGTAACAAGTTTTTTTTTCTAGCATAAACTTTATCTGCTGTGTAACTACCCTCATTTGATTTGATTTAAAAATAAAGAATTACCCTTGAAAGTTGTGAAATAGTAACTGGGTCAGGAGACTATGATAAACAGTCTTTATATCAGCGGCTTTAAAAAACCTGCTTTTCCTCAATTTATTTGTAAATGTATTAGAATTCTCTTTGCCCTGCATTTCATTTTTCCTTCTGTGACTATTGTTCAGAAGCGAAGATTTGTGCCATCAAAATGACACTTCCCATGAACAAGAAAGTGGCTTCAACAGACTTGAGAAACTAAAAGTTTACAGATGTATGTGTATGTATGTTTATCTGAGAAGAAAGAAAACCAATGAGGTCTCAACACATTCAATGGCCCCAGAAAAATAGAAAATTAGTAGGAACAGCAAATAATATGTAGGAAATAAAATTTTCTCCAGAATTCTGATTTAATCAAATAACATAATTAATTAATTTTAAGACTCAGTCTATTTTGAGATGGAAGGATCAGTCTAATTTGAATGATTTGCACAGGTTCATAATTCTAAAGCAGACCAAATATTAATCTCCTTAACATTTCCATATTTTATACTTGAGTTTAAAAAACTCCTTTTATAAAGCGTTTATCGGGCAAGAGCCTTTTTCCCCATGAGGTTTCTCTCCTTTTAAAAAGGAATGAAACAAAAGAAAAAAAGAAAGAAAGTTGCTTGAAGTGACTGGAAATTCCAGCTGTCAAGCCCATTTGGCTACTCATGACCTTGGGAGGAACAGGACATGCTATCTTTTCAAGAGACACTGCTTAGAGCAGGGGTGAGGAACTATGGTTCCTTCATGACCAGTGGACTTCAACTCCCAGAATTCCTGAGCAAGCCATGCTCAGGAATAGTGGCTCAGGAATTCTGAGATTTGAAGTCCACTGGTCATAAAAGGGCCATAGTTCCTCACCCCTGGCTTAGAGAAAAGATGAATGATCCCAGACAACGTTTTTAAAAATGGATTCAAGCTTCCTGGGAGGAACATGATGACTATTGCTCTCAAGATATTTTAAGACCCTTTTTGAACACGGAGTAGCTGCCATGTGAACAACTTCAACATTTAGATACTATGAATATATATTTTTATTAAAACAATGTCCTAAGATATATTTGTAATGACAGCCTTCAGAACACCGCCAATATTTATCAATTGAAGATTCCTTAGAAGAATTATATTCTGAGGGTTATCCCAATCTGAGAAGTGCAACATTACTGTACTTTTAATTCCTTTATTTCATTTACATCTTTTCCTTTTGATATTTCTGTGTACTGAGGCATTGATAGAAATTCACAAAAATGTGCTCTTGTTATAGCTGTACATATTATTCACCTTAGGTTAACTGATATATACAAGTAGTTTGGGTTCCTAGTGCTTTGGTTGGAATGAACAAAAGAAAAAAAACCCCACTCTTTCAAATTTTCAAACACAGTATTTTATACAGTATTTGCTTCTTTTTGTAAGTAATATTTAATTCCTCAGAGAATCCACTAGGGAAAATTGAAAATGTAATACCAGTCAAATATCCTGCTGTCTCCCCAACATAATCTCTTCAATATTTTCATTTTATCACCTAATCATCACATTTTCAATATATCCAAATAATATAGGATAAGATAGGACAGGACAGGACAGGACAGGACTGAATAGAATAGAATAGAATAGAATAGAATAGAATAGAACGGAACAGAATGGAACGGAAGGGAAGGGAACGGAACGGAACAGAACAGAACAGAACAGCTTTATTGGCCAAGTGTGATTAGACACAAGGAATTTGATGAAGAAATAGTCTCGGGCGGAGGGGGGAGGAGCACTATTAATTTTTCCTGGCATCCCATTCTGCCAAAATATTTATTCCAGTTCATAATTTGTTTGACACTGTTGCAAGCTGGCTTCCCTCCATGAGCTCAAAACACCTTACATGGGATTCCCCTTTCTTTTATCCTATTTTATCTTTATACTTTAGGAGCAGCATTGGGTTGAGAATGAATGTCTGGCCAAAAAGGAGCCTCAATAACTAAAAAAGAATATGAATCAATATCTTCTTACTTATAATCCAACTTCTTAATCCCTATGACATACTAAGAGATCATGAAGAAGAGAAAATTTGTTAGTACAAGTTAATATTACATTAATCCTCTCACCAATGTACAGTAAATGCATATACTGTAGTATCCATCTGATTTTATAGGAGAGTCCAGAAGGAATTCTTAATAATTAGTCTTTAGTAATTTGCTAGTTATGTATTAAGCAAAACTAATTAAGAATCCCTTCTTGCATCTGAATAATGTTAAGTTGATAACTGAATTGCGAATCCATATTAAGTATGGTTCCTGGTTTCAGAAGTAGAGACCATTTTGACTCATTCTGAGAAATCCCATTCTTTGAAGCATAAATTGGATGAAATTGGAGTAGACAATCCCATTATTTAGAAAAATAAATAATTATTATGGATTATTTGGAAAAATAGTAAATGGCTCTAATCTTCTTTTTATAAGGACATCCTGAATTTCCAAAGGAAGTTTTAAAAAGTGATCTAAATTCCATAAAGTAATTATGATGGGGGGAAGGAGGGCTTGAGCTACACACCTTTAAAAGTTGTGTTAAATTCCTATGGGATTTTGCATTTTTCACAAGAATCTATAAGAAAAGTAGATACCTTTAAGAAATGAAATGTCATTTATCATTAAATTTAATGATAATGGGTGCAATCTTTTATTAAAATTATATAAATATAATGCTATTAATTATAACATTTGAAGGCAGAATATATAGTGAAAATGGATTTTCTAGCAAAGAGTATCTGTGGCAAATTTCAGGCAGATCAGTTGATGGATTTTTCAGCAAAAGGAAAGGTTGCATCCTTTCTGAATGCAGTCAGGGATTAAGGGCAGGGATAAATATGAGAGATTAAGTCACTCATATTTCCCTAAAAGCAAATAAAGTTCTTAAACCAATCAGGTAGATAAGAAGCCATAAACTTCTTATCTATGGATGGAAGATGGAAAACAGGAAATAAATGCTTAAATTAAGAGTGCATATCAATTTCTATGTCCCCTCTTCTCCCTCCTCTCCCATTTTGATTGGCATAACTGATGCTTGTCTGATTATAAGGGTCACTCTCATTTGAGGGCAGACCTGTCAATCAAGAATTCAGTTAAAGTTCTTTTTGGTACTTGAAAGAGACCCTGGAATGCATGGAGGAAAGACAATTTTGTGTCTGATTTCAGTTTGGGAAAAGAAATATGGGAGAAATACATCCTTTCAAATGAGTCCAAAACTAATGTTAATTGTCCCAATCCAATCTGAGTTTATGTCGAGTCCTAATAATTTCAGGCAGTTTTAGGTAGTCTAACATGTTTTGATTAAATAAAGTTTATATACAAAGTTCACTTTTTGGTGAACTCTCTTGTTCTTTCCATTACCTGATGTGATGCCCATTGGGTTTAGATGGTGGTTGCCAATACACAGTAATGACTGACTCATTAATTGCAGTCACGGTCACAGAACTGATATTTTGGGGAAATGTTGGAAGTGTAACCATATATGTTGGTAGACTCTTGGTGCACCCTCCAATATAATCTCCACCTCTGGTACAAGCTTCTATGGTGACTGAGTAATTTGTGAAAGGGATCAGGTTGGTTACTACATGGCTCATTGAAGTTGTCAAATTGTTAGTTATAGTGATTCGAGGGCTCGGCATGTGGATCTCATAGCGCAACATTTCTCCATTCAAAATAGAAGGAGACTCCCAGGAAACCTAAAACAATAAGAAATGGATTAGAATGAAAGATTAAGAATTTTACCAGGTTTAAAAAATAGTTCTAACAACACCATGCTCTTTGTAAAGAAAATCTCACTTTCAGATATTATACAAGCAAATATAAATCCAATATTCATAAATGTTTATCACGGGATCTCAGATTATATGTGGTCCATAACCTGATGTTCCAATAGAAGAAAATATTTATACCTCAGGGTTGAACTGTGGAGTTCTTGATCCTCTTTGAGCTTGATTGCTTACTTACTGACATTTTATTATACAACTAGTTAACATCAGTGCATGGGAATATGGGTTTTCCTTCCTGCTTATATGCAGTATAATACGCAAGTTTAAAAACTCAAGACACTGAAGATGTTACTTAGTTGAGAAATGAAATGTATGTAACCAAACAACCAAGAACTTCATGGCGTCCACAAAATGTGATTTGTCATGACTATACTTTAATCATAACAATTATAAAAATCATGATAATCATAACACTTTATTAAGTTTATGCAGATACCAAATTTAAAAATATCAAGATAGCATACACATTTTAAAGTATCTTAAGCACATACAACAAATAAAGAAAAAATGTATGTAGGGAAAAATACATAAACAAGAAAATTCTAACCCCCATCAAGGTTAAGTGAGATCACAAATCACCTCTGGCTAATTTGAAAAGCCTATATGAACTTTCAGGGAGTGATATTTCAAAAGGCAAGACCTGGAGAAAAATGGTATTCCAGATGAGATCTAGGAGGTTCTATGCAATGAAATAGTTTAATCAACAGGATCCGGAGCGTGGACAACCTGTTAGATCTTATTGACGAAGCAGAAATGAATAATCATGACTTGAAATCTATGAATGGCTTTATAGATAATAAACAGCACCTGGAATTGCATCCAGAAAGTATCTAGTAACCAAAGGTGGGTTTCAAATCCTGGTACTACCGGTTTACTTGTGCTTGCGTGTGTGTGATGTTTCTGCACAGAAGCGTCCGGGTTGGTCACTACTGGTTCAGCTGATTCGGACTTAACCGGGAGCAACCCACCTCTGCTAGTAACCATTGCAACTTGTAATGAAGAGCTGTCAAGGTAGGTGTTCCGACATGTTAGAACACCTATAGATGTTAAATAAGAAACGGGAGAATATTAAACAATAACCTAGTCTTGTAAATCATTGGACTAGGACTCAATCTTTCGCTCACACACATACCCATCAACGAACAATGATCAGAACTGGCCATGGACAAAGGAGAAGCACTGTGAAACAGTCCTACTAACTAACCCCCAATTTAGCCAGAACGATATCATGATCAATCAAAAGATACCAAGAAATCAAGGAGGATTAGGAAGGTTGTACTACTCCATGTCACTAAAGGTTATCCATGAGTGCAAACAATATCATCCCCGTGCTATATGTTGGCTGGAAACACAACAGAAAATATTCAATTTAATATGTTTCTTCCAGAGCTCTAGCTGTTGCTATCAGAAAATATAGTCAAATCTTTTCCATTTCAAAATTCTTTTGGATTTACTTCTCATAACATCATTCTTCACTGGTATTAAAACCTAATAATGACTGTCAAAGAGTAATTTTTAATCAATCTAGGTGGCAAGCTGTTCACCTGCAAAGCTTGCCATTTGGTTTGAGTATTTTTTATATCAGGCCAAGTGTAGTAAAAGATTTTAAAAAACAGGTTTGTCCAGACATTTGGTAAAGTATTGCACACAGATATTGGCTGAGTTCGTTAAGATGGTTTGTATTGGACAGCTTTAATGCATCCTTTAGCAGATCAGGTGTCCTGTTCTGAATTATGCATGTCTTGGATTATCAGAAAATATACAATAATATACAATTTTACTTGCCTATAAACTCTGGGGAAGTTCACAATCAAAATAAAAATTATATTTGCATTTACTTTTGAGCTCAAAATGAAATTGAGGCTTGGGGAGGCCTAGGGCCGCGCTGAGTCCCTTTTGGGAGATAGGGCAGGGTAGAAATCTAATTCAATAAATAAATAAAAAATAAATGCAGGCCTGAACTGGCCCTGCAAAAACCCACCTCCTGGCATACCCCATGTCCTCCCTCCTACTTTCCATGCTTTTTCCCACCAGATCCCCCATGGACCTTTTCCCTCCTACTCAGACCCCACAGGCCTTAGGCTTCCTCCCCACACCCTACTGGATCTCTGGAGCTTTGTGCTGTACTGCATGGACCACTTTAGGGGAGAAGAATGCAGCTTTGTCATGTGACCATGTGGTGTGATTCTGGAAGTGGTTGCCCTTTTCCAAGCATTCACATTAAGCTACAGTTGTTCATAAAAAGGTGGATGGTTCTGGAGTTGTGCCATGTGACTGTGCAGCAAAGCAATCCATTCTGCTTCCCTAATTGTGCTGCAGAAAGCTCTAATCTTTTCTTTCTACTTTTTGTTTCTTCTCCCCATCATACTTATCAAATTATGACAATATGATAGTACCAGATTAAAAAAAATATGCGTTGTATTGTATACATTGCATTATTTTTACTTTTCTTGTTGTTTTTTAGAAATGACATTTCCCCTGAAAAGTACCATATTTTTCGAACTATAACATGTTCCAGACTATAAGACACACCTAGTTTTTGAAGAGGAAAAAAAAAATCTGCCTCACAGCATCCATCTGGTATTCAGCTGGCCCAATGCAGTTCACCGCCACCCATTCAACATGGCCCATTCGCCACAGCCCGTTCCCTCTTGCCTGTTCACCATGGCCTGTTTGCCACTACCCATTCGGCATGGCCTGTTTGCCCTCACCTATTTGCCACTGTTGCAAGCTATTCTTAAACAGCTGATCAGTTCCACACCAACCCCCTCCGCCCACCACAATATTCACTGTATAAGATCCGCAGACATTTCCACCCACTTTGGGGGGGGAGGGGGAAGTCTGTCTTATATGCTGAAAAATAAGGCAATCATTCAGTCATAGAGATTTAACTACAACTTGGATATGACTTCAAACTCTTCTTGATATATCCAAATTGGTAGACCATACGCAACAATATCTCAGATATTTTTTTCAGTTACTTAAGGTAATGAGCAACTATCCTTTTTTTAAAAAAATCTCATCCTCATGGGCTTTGTCTACATCTTTCTGATGTCAGTTTCTATTATCTTAGAAGGTATGATAATGATTGGCTATGGCTCTACGTGATCCACCACTTTTCAATTTTTCTGCACTTAGCATGGAAGTTATATTTATGATGTATGAAAAGTCTTTAACACTTTTTCTATTAAGCCACTAAGACTTTTTTCTATTAAGCCACCTGTTTCAGTCAATTCCTATAGGAGTCATTTAAAGCAAAGTTTAATTAATCAGGCTGCTTGAATTTCTTGCAGCCATTTCACGTTTCTAGGGCAGATGCCCAAGATCTGATTAAGTAGCTGTTTCATTTTTATCAAAGAACAAGTGCTTACAAGCCAGGAGAACTAGTTATGGAATTGGCACAAAAACTATTTCATTATTAACATGGAGAAAACTACTGCAATTTTATTGAAGGTAAGAAAAAGTAACTAGTTCTTACTGCACAAACCCAATAAAACAAAACATTTGCAGAGTTACTTGTAGAATCATCCTTCTGGACCACTCTCAGATTGATATTAGATAAAACAAGGTGGATTCTACTCCTTCTTTATGGCTACTATCATCATGCTCTTCTGTTAGAGCAACAATTTAACATTTCAGCATGAACTGATAGCCCTAGTCCTAAAAACATTCCTACATAACCAAGGAAATGTCTCAGTTTCTCTCTCCCTTGTAATTTTGGTGTCCCTGCTGTGCTGAAGACATTCTCCAGCATTAAAGAAGCTTTAGTTCCATTATCTAAATATCAAAGCACCTTCTATCACAGAATAGAAAGGGACAGCTATATTTCCCACTGAACAATAATGACCTTATAAAACCTTTTAAATGAGCAATAATCAAAACGTTTCAATTCAAGGAAAATAATTTTAATGAAAAAAATCACAGTGTTAACAATTCTGTAGGACCAAAAGTATATTAGAATAGTCCAATCTTTTTTAGAGTCAAGAAAATTGCTAGTTGTTCTTTTCAATGATAAACTGTATAATATAGCTCTGTCTTTGTGAACTGTCTCTCCAAAATCATTTCATATCAGAATAATCCCGTAGTCCAGGACATGTTACAAATGTGTCACCAGACATGCTAAAATATGGGAAAGTATGAAAATTGAAAAAGAAGCTGGCAATTGTAACAAGCCTCTCTATCCTATCTTCACATTGTAGGTTGATGAGATATTTACACAAGCACAATAGTCTCAAAGTTTCAGCTCTTTTCAAACTGTCAAAACCTCAACCTCAGACAAAGGAACCTGTAGTCTAGCAATACAATGGTACTAAGTTGTGAATTCTACACACCATTGGATCATTCATATTGATGTTATGACTACATAAAAACCAAAACTATGTTACTCTTTGTATCAAATTCTATTCCAGTTCAAATTAGCATTTGTACTCAAAGTTTAGAGACTGATTGTTTTGACAATCACAAACTTCTATTAATTGATGTCCTTACTTTCATAAAAGAATAATCTTCCCAACTTTTCTTTCAAGAGTAGGAGGCTATTTTAAGTATTTATTGACCTGTCCCTCAAGCAAGTGCTTATTTATCTTTTGCTTATAAGACCTCTTATTGACGATATTAACATGACAAGCATGTGGCATAAGAGAACTGACCCATTTATTTTAGCCTCTGAGCAGAACTAGAAAGTCATAAAGCTTTTGCAGTTCAGTAAAATAGAGCTCTGTAAATTATTTGCATTTTTCTCTGTAGCTTTTCTACAGAGCTTCTGTTAAAACTGAAGCTGTTTTCTAGCTTCACTGTTAAGAGATACATAGGACTTCATTCTCTGTAGTGTTAACAAGTTTATAAGCAGGTAAAAGAGGATGTTTTCATTTTATTTTCAACCTGCTCTTCTATGCATATATCCAGCTATGCAGTCTCTTCCTTTCCTTTCCATTTCATTATGTAGACTTCACTTCTGTTGACCCATTAGACCAGGGCTGTCAAATATACAGACCATGGGATGGATGCATCATGTGCTGGTTATGCCTACACCCAGTTTAGTGAAGGGAAAAAACGTCCCGATACATCATGTGATGCTGCCAGGACAATGCGGGTTTATTGTGACGATGCCCCTCTATTAGACTGTAAATAGAGTCTACAGGTAAATAGGTATAATGTTCCCTTGGGACAAGACTGCTAACTGGGAAAGAGAAGCACTTTGTATTTTAGGGAACTTTAATAAACAAGGTAAAACCACTGCAAACTGTCTTCTGAATCAACCACTACATCTTTCCCACTCAAGAGGAAAGATTATGTATAGGAAAAAAAAAACCCATGTTTTTAGATGGTTTAATTTTGGTTTTAGATTCTGTTGAACAGAATTGAAAATTCTATGGAACTTTTTTTAGTGAGGATAAAGTTCTAGGGTAGCCTAATCTGTTTATTTTGCACAGAGAGGTTCATATTGATACAAGGATCTGCTGTGTTTGAATATCATAGGTAGAAAATATGAGATCATTTGGGACAAATTGTCTCCAGAACAAGCTTGCCTCCAGAAGTTGTGAATGCCCCAACACTGGAAGTCTTCAAGAAGATGTTGGGTAGCCATTTGTCTGAAATGGTATAGGGTTTCCT
>JAPKID020000212.1:0-10339 GCA_026931265.2 Tropidonophis doriae | reverse complement strand
TGCCTCCTGAAATGAGTACCAATGGAAAACATGGCAAGCAGAGAATAGGAGCAGGGGAAAATAAATAGCTCTTGTATTTATGAGGATATGTGAGAAAGTATTGGAAAATATAGAGATCACATTTTTAATGCAGTGTAATAGTTTTCTGTGTTTGTGTATTGCCTTGTGGCCTCAAATCACCACTTAATAGGTAATCAGCTGCAAATTATGCAGAGGTCTTCTCACAGCCTAAGAACTGTCAGTTACCATTACAGTTTCTAGCTCTATCTTCAAATGAGCTGAGTGCCGCATTTGAACTCAAAACTATGCTTTGGGTTAGCTGGCTAATTGGGAGTTGTTTTTTTGCATTCTTAGCACAAGAAGAGGGAATAGAGGTGTAGTTTAGCCTAGTGGTTAAGGCACCGAGCTAAAAACAGGACTAAATTCTAATCCTGCCTCAGACAGGAGTGACTTTTGCCAGGTAAAATTCACCTCACAAGGTTTATTTATTTATTTATTAATTATATTTTTATACCGCCCCCTCTCCCCTCGGGGACTCGGGGCGGTGTTGAGGGAAAATAGGAGGAAGAAGGAATATTAGGTATGTTCACCACTTTGAGTTGTTTATATAAATAATAAAGGTGGAATAAAAGAAGGAAATGAGCTTGAATTTTCTACAAATTAGAAAGAAATGAAAGAAGGATCAGCTGTGTTTTGTTGTAAGAGAAAGAATGGACAAAAGTTTACTTCCTAAAGTACGCCATTTATTGGTTCAATTATTATTATAATGATTGTTTACAGCAAAAAAGGTTCCCAAATCCTTATAGTTTGCTTTTTTAAAACCAGAGACCATTAACTGTGCTCATTACAATACATGTTTGCAAGCCTAAGAAATTAATGCTATGTTTTAATACTTGGAAATATTAAACGATACCAGAAGCAACTTCACTAGATTCAGGTTCAGGGTTGATTAATTTAATGAATTCTAGGGAACAAATTTAATGAGTGCTAACCAGAGATTTTAATGACAAAGAACACAGAGATTAGATATTGCAAATGGCTGTTTACTTGCTGTTTTAACTCGATATCGATATAAACTGCTCCCTGATTTGTATAGAAGCAATTATTTTAGCCAAAATAACAAAGACCATTTTTTCATCTTTAGCAGAAATCTAAGGGTTTTAGCAATTTATTTAGATTTACAATTATTGTCAGAAAACATCCATACACGTAAAATTCAAGACTACAAAACAGAAAGAAATTACGAATTCAAGCAAGAAAAATCTGGCTAAGCTTCTATTACATGTACGCATTACTAACATAATTTCTCAAATTCTAATTAAAAATATCACAGACTAATTTTTAAACTGTACTTTTGCTATTCATTACATGATAACTTGTTCCGTATATTTGAGTTTTATCACAGATCCTCTGAAATGCTGTATTATTAGTTTAAAAGCTATTATTATATACTTCAATTTCAGTCTGTCCACCTCGTCTTTTTCTTTTTGCAGCACAACCATTTTCCTTTCTACTTTTTCTGATGGAGTGAAGGAGAAAATCCCATTTGGAGTTTCATAATTTATCAATGAATGAGGATCCAATTTTAAATCAGGAATCGTCTACTGGCAAATATAATCATGCTGATCAGATAAGAACCTCAAAATGAGTAAATCTGCTCACAACTGAAATAATGACTTGAGAAGAGTTTTTTGCCTACTAAAGTCTAATTTGCATTAAATATTGCTCAACTTTTTTCTCTAGGCTTTGATCCCATTTGACCTAGGGTTGTGATGATGAACCTATTGCACGTGTGCTAGAGGTGGCACGCAAAGCCCTCTGTGGGCACGCAAACCATCACCATCTGCTCTTCTGATTTCCAGTGCGTGCATAAACATTGCCCAGCTGATCTTTGCATGTGCTAGAACCCATCTTCAGGCTTCTGACGCACACAAAGACCAGCTGGCTAGTGTGCATGCGCACACTGGAAACCAGTATATCAGGTGGCCAGTGCGCACGTGCGCACTGGCCAGCTGGTTTTTGAGTTTCCAGGGGTCCAGTACACACACGTTCTGGTTTGGGCACTCGGTGCCGAAAAGTTTCACCATCACTGACCTAGGGTTTTGATCCCTAATCCCTTATTAAAAGTGTCCAGGAATCCTAAACCTGAAGTGTTCATCATTCAAGTGCTCCAGAGAACCCCTGAACTTTGTGTGATGTTTTCTGGAGGGGTGGAATTAGTTTCACATGTTCCACAATCAGAAGTGTGGAGTCTTTGGAGCTTTCTGTACTTCGTTGTTTGCTTGCAGACATTTCCTTATCTAACTAGGTAACATCATCTGTGCATTGATGACGTTACCTAGGCATGTGATGAACCATTTCTGAGCAAACAACCAAGTTCAGGGAGCATCAAGGGCTCCGTACTTCAACCCTGTGCTACATATATTCTCTTATTTGTTCAATCAGAAGTTCACAAAGAAGCCAAAGCATATCCTGTAATATTTAGAGAAATTTTTCACCTGCCATGTCGTACACCTATGGAATTTATTTTTGATTTTTAAAATGTATTCAGTAATTTATACGCTTCCTTTTGAAACAGATGGAAAGATGGAATAACAGCTCTGGAGATGTTCAGGATGCTAGAATTCCCATGTGGAGTCCTTCATGAATTAAATGAATGAAATATTGTTCAGAATTCCCCAGACCAACTTTTTCCATAACCAAAAGAATATTCATCTTCATTACATTTGGGGGCTATATAGTCCTCCTAATGTGTCTTGCTGTGTTTTACCAGTGGAAGCAGTAGAGTTCATGAAGCAACTTAACCTTCTGTAGGTCAGAGGGCAACCTTTTCATGGACAAGGATCTCATTTCTGAGAAACCTGCAGACTTCATAGGATCACACCACATATGTTGATGAGGCTTTTGCATACTTTTCTTGGGTTTGTAACTGTGGCATTTTACGGTTTACAGAATGATGTGAAAGAATGATTTCAGTTTTCAAAAGGCATCCCAAGGGTTACAACTACAGAAATCAGGGGCCCTGAACTAGATGAGTGGGGCTATAATTCTTAGAACCCAATCTGGCATATCTATGAGCAGAATTGGAGTGCCTTATTCCCAACAAAAAAAATTATATGTGGAAATTACGGCTGCCAATCATGCTTTAGGAATTTCCCAGGGTTTCATTTATATTGCATAGAAACAACATGTAAAAAGGCATCTACTGCCAATACAGTAAATTCTCTTTTTTGAAATTGTTTCCCCCCCTCCCCCCCTTCACTCTAAGGGCTTGACAATAAAGTATGCAACAATGTCATGATGAATTAAAGAAAATAAATTTATTTAAACTTTGCGGATGGAATCAGAACACTGACATAAGGCAAGTTAAATACATAAAACAGAAATACACAAATCTTCATACTGTGGTATATTGTTTTACGTAACCAGCAAAGTACCAAAGGACATTCTGAGATTGAGGTATTTAACTAGTTTTTGGTGATGGAAAAAAACCACCATCCAACAAGGGAAATGTATCATTAATTTCCCTCATCATTAAGAGCGGTTTACATAGCTTTAATTGCAATAGTGCCTAAAATTAAAGGTTCCAGCTGTTAGAGAAAATACATCTTAAATACAAAAGCCAAATACAAGCCAAAGAATGAGCATCAGAAAAGTTTATCTCTGAAGCACTGACTTGATTCTGAGCAACTTTCTTCCTTTTAAGATGCTTATATATGATTCAATCTCCAGCTAAAATGTGCATTTCTACTCAAGGCCTTCTTATATAACACAAAATTAACATCGTAGCTGAGAAGCAGGTGCGTGGTAATTTTAAATTTCTGCACCATTTCATAAGTTTACTAAAGCTTGCTGTGATCTGCTCACTTGGTATTCTTTTCATTCTAGCTGTTCTTTGCTGACAGGGTATCTTACAACTTGCTAATGCTTCACACCATCCTCTTTCCCACCCCCAGTTTTTCTAGTGACAATTAGCTGAGTGTGTTGAGTACCTATATGAAAAAATGAGCCAATCCTTCAAAAATGTAAATAAATGAAGCTTACATTCTTTTCCTGTGGTGGTGTCATCCCAAGCAACTTGATTTAGATGTCCTATGTGAGCTTTTTGCAAACTTCACCCTTTTTTGGTTGGCCAACATAAAAACGGAAGTTGGCCCGATAGCACATTCTATGGTTTATTTCTAAATAAACCAAAAACAATTGCTCTACACTTGTCTTTAAGACTGAAGACTATGGCAAATACACGTAACAAGACCTTCACCTTACTTCTTTAAAACAAATCAAAACAATACTAACAAAACTGCCACCCAGGTATAATACCAACATATTTCCAAGAAGGCAGTTGTAATCTACATACTATGTTCATTATTATCACAGCTTATCACATGGCCATTAACTCTAATGACCCACGAAGGGAACAGCAATGAAAAGGAAGGATTTTTCTTCTAGATTTAAATCCTTTTAAGACCCGTTCAGAGGCAAATCCTACACATTCCTCCCCCTTTTAACAAAGTGTTTTTTGGGTGGGTTCATGTAATTGTGATCAGTGCAAAATATCTGCACCCAACCTGTAATCATCTCTGAGTACCTCTGAATTCACTGCAATGTTTTCCCATTCACATTTTTGTTCCTGTCAGGGATTAGTGGCTTGGTGATATAATGCATGTTTTACGTGCAGAAAGGTCCACGGATTGATCCCTGACATCTTTAAAAAAATAGACTCAGGCAATAGGTAACGTAAAAGACCTGTGCTAAAGATCTCGGGGAAGCTAAGTTCAATAAGAGGGCTAAAGGGAGCAGCTTTCTGAATCAGAACAAGGAACCTTGATATGGCACAAGGCTTCCCACCCATAAGTCATAAACTCCCAGTTCAAATCAGTAACTCTGGGAAGTTTGTATGACATTTTCATGATGTTTAGGAACAGATTACCTGCAGGCAGGCTAAGGCTGAGATTAATATTAGCAGTCTGGAAAACAGCAAGGAAAAAACCCCAAGCAGACTGCATATTTGAAAAGGAATTTAAACCTCGTTTATGTAAACAAAATATAAAATTAAAGTATGTTAAGGCGTACCTTGAGAAAGGAACAGATACACGTAAGGCTTTAAGCACACTAATTCTTTAAAACTTTCCTACATCGGTATTAATTAGCAGATTATCCTAAATAAAAAAGTTATACTGTTCATAATACTGTTCTATTGAATTTTGTATTTTCATTCGATTCACAATCTAAAATGATGATGACTTTTGACTCTATATTAATATTAGATTTGTTGTTTAAAATGTAAGGGATGTAAACATTTTCTTGTAAATCATCTCCTTAGTCATAAAAACATTAATTGCATTCCTAAAAAGCCCTGAAATTCCAAATCCATTTTAGGCTTTACTGTTATAAAAGTGTAATGACCGATTGGTTTTACCACTACAAAAATATTCAATGTTGTACATGTTTTTGGTTTGCTACAAAAGGTACAAATATGAATAGTGCTTTTAAGAAATGATCACCCCACCCCCTACCCTCAGCAGTGCTGCAACTTAAAATTCTCTATAGCTTTGGTGGAGATATAAAAATATTTTTCCTTATTCTTTTGGTAATTGCTATACTGATTGCAGCAGACACATTACATACATCAATCATAATAATTAAACCTCAGCATGCAGTCCAAGTATAAAATATTCATGCTTGCTTACCTGAAGTATTAAAGTAGATTTATATTTATATTAACCATAATAACGCTTTATTTAACAAAACTCTTTTTGCTCCTTTATCTAATCTTTCGTTCTCCAATTCCCAGTATAAACATCTCAAAATCTTCAAACAAGCGAGCGAACAAACAAAATTCCACACTTGCTATTAGTTTTTTGAAGGAAGAAAAACCCGATTTACAATGCATGACACAGACACCCAATGTGTTTGGGAGAAGCCCAAAGCAACGCCTACAATGAAGGACAGTCATGCTACCAAATCAGCACCAGCAACATTTGTTTGGCCAATATTTACAAGACACAAAAGCAATACTGTGATTGATTCAACAACACAGGTAGAAGTGGAAAGGACTGCATCATCACCAATCATCTGAATCTATTGGACACCTTGGCTCTGGTTAAAGCATAGGAACATGGAATTCCTTTTGGGAATTGGCCTTCCCATTCACATCACAGTTAATAAATGTTCTGCAAACTTCAGACGTTTTCTGTAACACTGTACTGAATTGGAAAACTCCAATTCCATCTGTGTTTTGAGCTTCAGAGACCTAGGGATGATACAGTTTCCTACATACCAAAAAGAAAAAAAGAAAGAAAACTATGACAAGATTTTGTTAAGTTGCTCTGTGCTCACGTAGCCAGATGACATGATGAATTCTTTGTCTGGCACATGGAGAGCTGTTGCGTTGAGAACAAGACCTTGTGGGGACTGTACCATATGAATGGAGGTATAGTCTGCCACAGGTATCTCAGAAGCTTCCGGATCTTTTTCTTCTGCAGCTGTTGCTACCATAGCAGGGATCACAGGATGAATGACAAGGCTATCGGTGGTCAAGTAAGCATCCTCCGAAAAACTCTGGACTTGAACTTCGGGCTCATCTTCTTTGGGGGGTTTCACAGTGACACATTTTTTCACATCCAACTCACAGAAATAGGCATTGTCCATGGCCAAGGTTGGTTGACACTGTGCAACTGGTTCTCTCTGAGCCTCACTTTGAGTTTTCCCCGTCTTCATTTTTTGTCCTGGGGAGAGCACAACACTTCCTCTTTGTGTAATGTTGCTGACTTGTGTGTAAAAATCAATGTTCCCTAGTGAACTTTGATTGCTCAACTGGGTCTGGATTAGTGGATTGGTGATCTCGGTGGCAGGTACATGGGATTTTAGGTCCTTTTCTTTGGTTGGATTATCTGATGGCAAGCAGGCAGATGCATCATCAAGATCTGGTATTGATTTCTCGTTATCTTTTTGATCAAGGCCCAAGAGATCCTCTTCTTTATCACTTACCTTTTTGGACTGATCAATGTCAGAAGTTCCATCGCATGTATCACTTGCACTAAAATCAGTCTCTGGGATATCAGGCTCACAGCAGCTGGCCCGTCCAGAATCATCATCCCTCACTGCAAGGCAGCCATGAGACTTTGTGTGAACATGACCAAGGAGCCTTTCAGTATCTGATCCTTCGGTTCTATCTTCAGCGTCATCTATATCCAGCTCAATAAATTCCACCCAAGAGTCATCTCCATAAAGCTGGGGCAAGTAGCTACCATGACTTGCTAATATGGAATTAACTTCATCCAGTTTTCCTTTCTGAAAACAAATGTTTGAAAATAAAACAAGAGAGTAGCAATTATTGTTGAAATTTAATAATTCATGTGTGAATTCTATATGTATGGCAGTAGTATATACTGTATTCAGACATAATTTTTAATCAGTTTCCCAATTAAAAGATCATGGAAATTAGGGCACCAGACTTAGAACCTGGTTATCCAGAGGACGGAAGAAAGCAGAAGTTTTACTGAGATGTCCAAGAATACTAGCTTTGCTGGAGAAGGAGACATTTCCGAATCAGCATAAATATCATTTGTTCCTGCCTTCTGTTTGGTTCTCTCATGAATCTTTTGCCCTTACTAGCCAAAGACAAAACAAAACTTTGGCTTGGGATTATTAAAGTTCGTTGTAGGGTGTTGGTAGCTAATAATACATCCACAATTAAATCTGCATGAATGTAGTAGTAATGAATAAAAAAGATATCTCAAAATGTTCCTTTTGGGAGCATTTTAGTTCCAGTACATGCAATGTTTATTTCTGGAGAAGTCTATCATAATGGGGAAGGTGGAAAGAAAGAGAAGATGAGGACAAGATACAATTACAGAAGTGATGCATCCTTGGAAGTCCTGAAGAATCAGTTTGGAGACAGACTGTCCTATAAACTTATTTATATTAATGTGTATGTGTATGTATATATGTGTATATATATTCACCAAACGTTGACATCAATTTGATGGCACATAATAAATAAATAAATAAATATCAAAGATATAATGTTATGAATAAAGGTGTAAACATTTATTCCATAAATTTGTGCAACAAATTGGGCAACACTTTTCTTTAGAGAGTAGGCCTTTTTAGACTATTTAATCCATCCCTGGTATGCAGATAAACCTTCAGGTATACTGATTTCATACAACAGCAATCAATTTCTCATTACCTTTAATAGGTCTGGATCAATTCCTTTAATTTTGGGCACTGGAACAGGAGGAAATATTAGTATTTTCAGCCTGAAAAAATAAGATTAATATTTAAGTTCTAGGACTTCTAAACTGCATCAAGAAAAATATAATACAATTCCTTATTTTAGCATGATGGCTATATCTTGGCAAATCCCAAACTATGGTGGAATATTTTTACTTAGATATGTACCATTGTGCCATTTCATGTCAGTGAGACATCCTATTTAACGTCATTAAAAAGCCTTTGATTTACAGAAAATGAAGTAGTCTGTAAAATATTTAGTTTAGATCTGTGGCTAACATGCTGCACTCAAAACCCAGAATGAGTCTATTCTCACTGCCCTCTGGGATACTACCTTCCACATTTTCCACACAAGCTATGCAAGTGACACTACCTGCGGCCTGAGAGTCTTGCTAGATTGGTTTTGGTTCAATTAAGGAGAATATTAACATCTTCAGAGCAAAGATTCTTAAAAGCAAAGGAAAGGAATATAGGGTTGGTTTATTTGATCAAGGTTAAAATATTGTTCCTGGTAAACGGATTGTTGTTGACCAGGATCAAATGACAAGGCATTAAAGATTTGTTTATAGACACAAGATAGAGGAAGAAGAAATTTTTTATTATATTTTAATTATATTTTCATCAACATTATCAAAAAATTAAATATGGCTGCTTACATGGTTTTGTGCAGATGTGCATTTATGTCATCTCTCCTGTAGCAGCTGATTGGCTGCTGATTTTGCATCCAATTCAAGATGTTGGTTGTAATCTTCAAAGCCCCATATGAGGCAGGAAATGATATGGTTCCCCTCTCCTAAAGAGGTCCATCTAGCGAGACCAAGGAGAAGGGCTTTATCCATGGTGGCTCTCTCCTTATGGAACATCATTCTGACTGAGATAAGATTGGCTACACTTTGGCATTCTTTTGCAAGACCCTGAAGACCTGGTTTTGCTAATGGACCTTGGGGACTTGAGTGGGATGGAGCCCATCAAAAGGCTCATTTTATTGTTGTTGATAGGGGGTGGGTAGGGTGGCATGGCTTTTTATTGTTTTTATAGGTTTTTATCCTTGTAAGCCACCTGGAGTGAGTTGGGTGGCCATATAGACATTCATTCATTCATAATAAATAATCTAAACCATGCCAAATCATTGTTATCTGAAAGTCCTTTTCACGGTTGCTTATCTGTTGGTGAACTGCATCTTTTAATAGCACCTTTATTATACACTACAGTTTATGAATACTAAATTTTGCTTTAATAGGTTTTCAATCTAGGCTTAGTATTACAGATTCTCTTGGAGAGATTCATTCAGTCATATTCTTGTTCATGATTTAGAATTTCAGTTCTGTGTAATAAAGTAGTGTTTGTTTTTCATGTGGGATTGCTCAGCAGTGTTAATTTTGCCAATTTGTTCAGCAATTTTAGCTAATTGGTCTTCTGCAACTCTGCACTTGTCCTTTGACTCCTAAGCACAGTTTCTGAGAAAAGTGAAGGTATTTTAACCTTTCTTTTTGGCTTCTTTACAAAGCAGCATTCTCCAAGCAATTAAAGACCAATATGCTAGCTTGTGGCAATTTTTAAATACGTTTTCTTTCTCCCTCCATAGCAATGAATCCAGTGCAATTTAAAAAGGCACTTCCTATTTCCCTTCAGTGGATGGGAATCTTTTATTCTGCCTATAAGCATGATCTAATTCATAACCCTTTCCCACATTGCTGCCTTTAGCCGGCTGGTTACCCTAATTGCTGTACTCAGGTGAGCATCAAAATTTTTAGTAAGGGGTTCTCTGCCAGGTTGCTGGTGGGTGTGGCCATTGTGGGGGGGTGTTTTTGCCCTCCCTGGGCTCCTGAGGCCTTCCTCAACCCTCTGGGAGGGCGAAAACACCCTCCCCAGGCTCCTGAACTTTTGGTTTTCACCCTCCCTGAGCCTCTGTGTGCGCCTGCACTTACCTGCATCCAAAATGGGCCGCGTGGGGACTCTTGGGAAGAGCGGGGTAGGCAGGGCCAACTAGAGGTTCTCTCGAACGCCTGCAAACCTCCAGCAGCCCACCCCTGGCTGTACTCAGTATGCAAATCTGAGTGAAGCTCAATCAACCCAGCATATACTATCTACAAGGGAAGTT